>CAOKZL010002484.1:0-192917 GCA_948472985.1 Iguana delicatissima | reverse complement strand
AAATTAGATGCTTCTGGAAAGAGGTGAACAAATATTTGATGGAAATATTTAAAATACAAATCTCGTTAAAGCCAGAGATATATCTATTAAGTATGGTTCAGATGATAGATCAGAAAATTTTTAAGAAATACTGAAGGACTCTATTATATCTTATTACAGCCACTCGAATCTTAATTGCCAAAGGATGGAAAAATAAAGACCCCCATCCATAGAGCAATGGATGGTTAAAATAATAGAAATAAAAGAAAATGACAGGTTTACTATAAAAATTAAATAGAAATCGGACGTGATATTACGAGAATGGGATCCTGTAACAAATTTCCTATGTAGTAAACGGAGTTTGAAATATATAGAGCATATATAATATCTACAAGGAACAGTAATAAAGTACAGAGATGATCCAAGAAATTTATAATGAAGAGAGGTGCAAAAAAGGAAAGAAAAAGGCTGTTACCTTTAATGTATTGGTTGACAAAGGTATGAGTTCAGAATTTTTGGGAGTTTTTTGTTGTTGTTATTTTAGTTTCAGAGAAACTATGTAAAGAAATCAAGTATAGAAGAAGTATTTGATGTTGTTGTTTCTGAAGTACAGAATGGAAACTAGAGCGTATCACAATATGTATTACACATATTATATATATATATTACCATTGTGAGTATTAGCTATTACATTGTATCCTAATAAAAATAATGGGGGGAAAAAGACACCCCACCAAAAGAAAGAGAACAGCTGAAAAATAGTTTAACATTTCAGAAAAATTCATCAGCACAAAAATATATGTTTCTTTTCTATACAGAAAACCAGGTTTTGGGACAGAAACATGTCTACTATGCAACATTTTTTTAAAAATGAATGTCTTTGAATCATCCTGGCGCCTTTGTGAAAATTTTGTAAAAAGAGGTGTGCAGTTTCTACAATGTGGTAATTTCTGCTCAGAATCAATATGGGAATTTCTGCTCCTGGGTAAAAAGCAATGTTTTGCCACAGGAATCAGAGTGTTTTATACAATACACTGTCTTCTGCACAAAAATATTGGGCTTTGTGCCACAAAAAACCCCATATTTTCTGCACAGAGAGATCACACATGCCTTTAAACAAATAATTCTGCAAGCACAGAAAACTTCATATTATTTGACAGCAAGGGTTAAATTACTAAAATTATTCATTTTTGCATGCAGAAGACTGAGTAAACAAAGATGTACATCCCTGAAAAAAATAAATATAGCAATCCCCTAGTAGTAATTGTAGAGGTGGTGGTGGTGGTAAGAAAGAGAAGAAAAGGAAATCGATCAGTTGTTCAGAAGGCTATGTTGGTCATAGTGTTTTTCTTTTGATAAATGAAAATATCTAGAGAAAAGGCTCCCTGTATAAAACATTACCATATCTAATGTTACATTAGATATTTGTACCTGGTATGTCACACTTTGTCTACAATATATTACTACAAAGCTTATTTTTCCATTATCTTCATGTTCTTAAGAACTCTTGATGCTAAACAGCAATGGAGTTTTGCCCTTGACAAGCTATTATTGTTGTTGTTCTCATAAAATTGTCCTTGTGTTTTGTTTTTGCTTTTTTTCTTTTCTTTTTTTTTGTCTGAGAAAATCAGCCAAAGAAATTTCCCCCTTGGAAGTATTTTACAACTGTGGTTTACAATAGTCATGCTTCTCCTAATCAATAGAACATTTATCACTGTTGCCATTTCTAATATCCCTAAATGTCATTAAGATACAGCAAGATGTTTTGAGCTGTTATGTCAGTTTCAGCTCCTGTCATGTTGTTTCCCTATTTCATAAACTTTCCTAAAAATAAATCAAGATGGCCTTATTCACATACCAGGGAGAATGTGGGAGTTTGTATTAATGAAACACACTAGTGCCTTGTGGAAACTGCAGCACTTGACTCATCTCTTGGTGTCAATTTATTGTAGGATACAGTTCATTTCATCTGCTACAAAAGCAGGTCATGGATTTTGTGCAGAAGAGTATGTGAAATCTGTTTCACCATGTGAGATTAACAAAAGAAGTCCTTCCAGCATCAGTCCCAAGGGCAGGTGAAATCTTTGGTTGACAACTAAAATATCACCTGACTAGAAGTCAGTAGAACACAACCTGAAATGTTTCACAGGTGAAAATCAGGACACATGTAGCCAAGACATATCAGAATATGGTCAAGATGGCAAAAGTTATTAATGAGAAAGAACACAAAGGCTAAGAAAGGCTGCAGAGGTTTCATTTTGCCTGAGTCAACTGGGAAGCCAAGGTTCTGCTGTCTCCTCTCCCCTAGCTGAGTTAATTGACCTCAGACTACTTTTTCATTTTGAACTCAGTTGGCAGGAAATGAAGTCTGATGAGAATGAAAGAAGAAAATGGGAAGAGAGAGAAACTGGGATATTATAAAACAGTTTAAAAAATGGATGACAGAGGATTAACAAGAACTGTCCCTGCTATATCAGGGCAGTTGGAAAGTATAGTAGACTGGTGAGAATTATCCAAGGTGCAGCAAAACCAGCAGATAGGAAATCGTAATATTCAGATGTTCAGCCAAAATACGCAAAGACACAAACTGTGCAAGCAGGGGCAGTCCTAGTTTTTGACAAAGTGAAGCAATTGCTCCAGGCAGCAGGTGTTGAACAACATGATAGAGCAGTAAATTCTTACCTATTTCATTTGTTGTTTTTGTGTTTCTACTACCAGAGAGAGACAGGCACTTGTGGGATTTTTGAATTTCTCTGCCAAAGTAACTTGGCTGGTTTGCTCTTGCTTTTAGGCTTTTTCCATATGATGGGGCTCAGCGACATCCTTTCACTGCAGCTCCAGTGGGGAGGGAAAACATGCCAGGAATCCCCCCCCTGCACCTCGCCTGGTCGGTGCAGAGAGGAGCGCTCTAGCCCCACCTCTTTCCTTCTGCAGTGCAGTGGGGCATTTACCATTGCTGCGCTGGGGAGGGAGGCATCACCAGTGCACTTCTGCCCTTCCTCATGGCCAGGAAAGGTGGCAGCACGGTGCAACGGTAAGTATAAAATAGATTTTTTTCCGTTTTGCAAATACCACGCTCGCGTGACATACCGGGAGTGCAATGACATCATGCAGAAGTATGACTTGTGGAGCACTGCCATCATGTCGTGACTGAGGGGCAGCCAAGCAGTGTGGAAAGAGCCTCAAATAAGTTTATTAGATAGCAACATGGATTGTGTCAGCTCTACCTGAAGTGGCATGGGGGCACAAATGTGGGCTTCGCCCTCAAGACACTTAGAAACAAAGCTTAGAAAGTTAGAGATTTTGGACTACAACTTCCAGAATAATTCAGCCATCATGCGTACTTGCAAAACTTGCTAGAGCATTCTGGAAGCTCTAGTCCAAAACATTATTTTCTTCTGAAGTGATTGGGATCCCTATGCTATGTATATATGGTATGCCTTTTTGGTATATATGGTAGCCTGTTCTCTACCATTAGTTGATTTCCCAGAGGAGGAGGATTACAGTTTTGCTTATATAGACCTGCTTATACATGGAGGAGGGAGCTCTTGGAATAAACTTTTGGAGGAAGCTCCAAAATGCCTTATACAAACAAACTATGACAGAAAGACCCAGTCACATTGGGCTGATGCACACAAGCTTTCAGCCCTTAAACCAAGTTAGATGTTATTCCTATGGGACTGCATCGGATAGCCTATCCTAATGTCAGTATAACTCAACATTTGATGTAGTGTGTGAGTGTGTCTGTGTGTATATGTACAGGGTTGCTGTACGCATGCTTGGTCATTACATATTTATGGAATTTTATGGAGAATCAATGTTTGAATTGGCTTGTTTTCCATCCTCCATCTCTCTTTGTCTGTTAAGCCTGCAGGACATAACCATGTGTTATTTATTCTTTGTAGAATGTCTGGGAACTATGTGTGCTTCAATGTATTCAGCTGAAGAACTCCTGGTAGCTTACACCTTGTAGGCATTTTTCAACGAAATAGTTGTGTTAGTCTCTTGCAGCATAAGAAGGAGGATGGGAAGGGAAAGGGGAAAGGGGAATGTGACAGCACCTTTAAAACTAACTAGTTTTTATTTTCACATGAGCTTTCATGGCTATAAACCCACCTCTTTGAATCTGTGCAGAATGATAATAAATGCTCAGGTATAAAATATGTTTATACAGTTGTCCTTCTGCACCCTTCCAGATCCTGTTACAGTCCATCCCACCCACCCACCCTCCACAACTGTATAAATATGGACATACAATCAAGGTTTAGATGAGGGAGGGAGGTGATAAAAATTACTGGACCTAGTGGCCTGGAGGGTGCACTATGTTGCATATGTTGGGGTGGAGAAGATGCTTTATTTTTTGACCTGGTGAGCACAGATGGAGGGGTGCCATCTGAGCTCACAACAGACTAAACCTAGGGATTTTTGTATGCAGCAAAACAGCTCCGTTGCTGTAGACGTCCATTAGTTGCAAGCTCAGCTGGTGCCCCCTCACCCTGTTTTTAGCTCTCCAGGCCAAGCAATTGAGGTAAATCATGTGTAAGGGAGAACTGTATGAAACCTACCTCAAGTTTCATGAGAGGAAGATCTCTCATGAAAGTTTATTTATGTTTTTACTTACTTACTATATTTCTATGCTGCCTTTTTCCCAGTATGGGATCCCAGGCATAATAAGATTAAAATACAATTAAACACAATTGCAATATTGCCATTTTAAAATCATAAATTAAATAATATAAAATCATTAAAAACATACGAAAGTTAAGACTAGAGTGCCTACCCACCTCCGTAAGAAGGCTTCTTGAAAGAAATAAGTCATTAAAAGCCTGATTGAACAAGTAGGTCTTTGCCTGGTTGTGAAAGGAGAACAGAGAAGAGGCCAGGCAGGCTTCCTGTGGAAGGGAATTCTCATGGGTTTGAGGTCCCACAAGATCTATAAACTCATGGAAGCCTGGAACTCTCACAAGGGGCTCTCCTTTCATGAGACTCATGGTGGGCTTTCCATAGACTTGCCTCATATGGCCAGTTTTGAGATGGCCTGATAATAGAAAGGCTAGCTTGTATTGCCATTTGGAAAACGTGGCAACTGTAGCTGGCATACTAGAATAAAAAATCACCAGGGCCAAAACTGGTCTTAGCAGTTCTTCATACTGTGGTGTGTAATTATAGATAGGATTGAGTGGGATGGAAACAACTCAAATTTTTTAAGCCGCATGAGAAAGTAAAAGTAAAACATTTATCCATACAAGCCCAGTAAGCTTAGATTGCTCACTTCTCAAAGGTCTTGCTCTGAATCTCTCTGTATTCACCCACATTAGTGCTGAATGAGACTTGTAAACTTTTTTTCCCCTTAAAATGTTCTTCGCCTTCAAAACCTGTATGGCAGCAATTACAATATAGTCCTCTCTGTGTAAAGAACAGAGAACTACCTCTTGAAGTTAGCTAGTGTAAATGGCTTGAATCTTAGGCCATTTTGTTACCCTGTGACTTGGGGGTCCCAGGAGGGGCGTCCAAATAACCAAAACCAACACAAGCAAGATGGGGGAAATTAGCTGGAGCACTCTCTTAGCTAGCAAGAGGCAGGGTAACTTAGTGGGGATCTTTTACCCAATGTATACAGCGTCAGGTCAGTGAGCAGACAACCAGTTAAAATAGCAGCGAGAATATTTATTAGCAAGCAGGCAAGTTAATAAGAAGACACAACCTCACTACTAAATAAGAAATAGGAAATAAGAGTTTTGGGGGAATGGGTGATATGTCACCTTTCTTGCAGTCCTATAGAAGCCAATTGGAGAGAAGGAAACTCAGCGTGGCCGCTGAGGGGAGCTCGCAGAAGCGGCAGCAAGGTGGGATGAAAGTCCAGCGAAGTCTAGCGAGAGGTCTGAGCATTTCAAAGAGCTCTTGGAACTGGGGGGTTTTATTAGGAGAAGACATGACTGTGGGCTAGTCTGGTCTTGGGCGAAAACAATGAGTTTTGGGTTAGAGACAATGTCTCCGTAAGGTCAGAATTTACATGATTGAGTTATGGTCTGAATTGACAATAGTATGGCCAGTATGCAGCTAGCTCGGCAGTTAAGCACTCAGCTCGCCAGGGTGCCCTCTCAGGGCAGAGGTCTCTTTGTTTTAATAATGAAGGTGTTTGTTTCGGGAGGTCTCCTAAAGCAGATCTGGCAGTTTCTGGCTTTGCTTTGGTGTAAACAAGTATGAATCAGCAGATATTCGCCATGCCTAGCATCGCGCTTGTTCGGTGGCCTCACAAACACTTGGCTGGTGGCAGAGCAGGGCCGAATTATGATATCAAAATGATATCTAAAGTTACCAAAGCCCAGGCCAGTTCACAGTGGTAACAATTTCTGCACTACACTGTTACAGTGCTATTTTTCCATTTTCAACCTCTTGTGGAATTCTGAGGCTTATAGTTTACTGAGGCCAAAGAGCTCTCTGACTGGGAATTCTAAATTCCTCTCCCTAAACTGCAAACACCAGCAGGATGTTGAAAGTGGAATAATAGCACTATAACAGTGTAGTGCAAAAATGGCCATAGTCTGTTACTGGAGAATGTACCAAAATGGGGAAATTTCTTCACACATAATGGGGGGGGGGAACACTCAAGTCTAGCGTAAGAAAAAGCAAAGCTGTCAGACTTCCCCTCCATTATTCCTAGGTTATGTTCTGCTTGAGATTTGTCAATAACTGATAGATTGAGACATCTAGGCACTTAAAGAGTGCTGGAAAATCATCCCCCCTACCTGTTTGGATTGCTGGTTACACATCAGTAAACCTATTTTTTCCCTGCCACTTATCACAGCTGTAGTCCTCTGTGGGTAGAGCTGATATTCACATTTCAAAGAAAGGTTAAGACTACAGCAGCTAAATATAACGCAGCTTGTTCTCATATTACTTTTTTAATAAATAAAAGTAATTTATTTATTTTAAACAGATCGCTAAGGATTGGCAGCAGCTGCTGCCTACATGAAACTAAGGAATTACCTAAGTGAAATTATAGAGATTAAAGTTCAGAAACAGAATAGAGATAGAACAGCTTTAGATGCAAGGAGAAGAAATTTGATGGTCTTCCCAAGATCATTCTGCTAAATAACCTGTTTGTTTGTTTTTTTTAAAAAAGTATAGATAGTACAATTAATGTTTCTGGGCTCTCAGTAACTCTCTTAATCTCATACTTTCCTACTTGATTGTGGAAATTAGCAAAATTCTTTGGCTGGATTGAACAGGAAACAGGGATTTTGAAACAGAAGTATTTGTATAGGCTGCAAATATTTTTATGTTCGACTGCAGAACTTGCACAAATGTATCAAAAATCCATACAATTTCTTGAGCCATTTCCAGAACAAAATTATTTCAATTGCACAAGATGAGCATAATGCAAGTACAGAAGGAAGATACTGGGAAAGAGACTTCACTGTTTTTTTGAAAAGTATTTAAATGAAGTGAAAATAACACATTAAAGTTTAGATTTAAAATAGTGTTCTCCACTGAATAAGTTCTTCTTTCTCCAATTATATTAATTATTGATATTGTATAAAATAAATAATATGCTGTCCATAAAAACTGTGTAATTCTATACATACACACATAGGAGAGGGAGGGAAAAATATTCATTAGTCATGTTTATCAGTCTAGAATGTCCCTCTCTAGATAAATTGTGGCACAGTTCTCCTCCTCCCCACTAAACCATGAAAGAAAGAGGTGTCAGCACAAATGGCAGAAGGCCATAGTAGTTAAGTAGAAAGAACAAAAGAAACTTGTAGAAGGTACTTTTTAGACTACAGCTTCCAGAATACCCATAGCCCACATGGGTAGCAGCCATATTGGTCAGGAGAGTGCTGTAGACCAAAAAGTTATTTGGCGCTGGGAAAGGGATGGAGAGAGAGGCAGAGTGACCATAATTCATTTAGGTACTCTGTACATTACGTCCTTGAAAACAAAGTTGGGGTATAACACAATAGTGTTCTATTTCATCCCTTCCCCAAAGATCCAGAATGGTGGCATATGCACTGACACACGAAAGGAGGAAAGGGAAAGGAGGAAAGAGAAGGGCCATTTCTGCATGTTACCTTATCCCATCATCCTCCTGTCACAATTCTACCAACACCTTTGCTGGGAAGAGAGTGAGACAGAAACACTTTCCTCCACACCTGGCCGGCTCTTTGTGGAAGGGAGCATGAGCAACACATGCCTGCCTTCCACGGTACAGCCGGGCTCTTTCCCACGCTGTGCTGGGGGACGAAGTGCCTCCATCCTGCTTCCTGCCCTTCTGCATGGCAGGTAAGGACAGGAGCATTGCATGATTGGTGGTGCTTAACAGATGTAATCCATTAAATGAATATCCTGTGATTGTGATGGGTTAGGGCGGGATGGAAGTGGGGCCCACAGCCTGCTGCCATCCTGTTCCCATCGCGGGACGGTGACACCATGTGTAAATGGCCAAGGAGTGAGGGGAAGGGGAAGAGGAAGTAGAGACAAAGAGGTAAGTTTCCTCCCTTGTTCTGAACCACTGATACAAAAAACTATTCCCCGCTCTTTAAATCTTTTTGACCCCTGTGATTCAATGTGCGTGGGTTTCTATTTCACTTTAGCAGAAACTTTGAAAGTGTTGCAGTGCTCCAGGAAAACTGTTGGTGTGAAACAACTGTAAGTTAAATGTTCTGTGTGTGTGTGTGTGTGTGTGTGTGTGTGTGTGTGTTCCCGTACCTGGAGAATAATTACTAATTAATAATTTAGCTGGTTAAGAGATGCTGGCAAAGAGGTGTTGTCATGCATAAGCTTCTGATTATTTACCCACAGGGAAGATTCAGCTCAGGCTAATTGTTTTCTACCACAATTTGTACTTCTTAAATAATTTTAAATAAATGTTCATGCTCAAGTTCTTCTTCTATTACGGCTGCCAGCTTTAAGGCTCTGTGAGCCTCAAACCACATTTATTAGGTATTTGTCATAAGTAGCTATTGGTAATCTTGGTGAGCTCTCCAGTAACACAGACTGCCTGGTTATAGAAACTAGAACCACTGATCTCCAAGCTGTTGCTGGCTTTCATTTTCTGTAAGCCCAAACTAGCATGATAGAAGTCATAGGCCCTTTTCACACGGCAGTTTGCAAGTGAAAGGGTCCCTTGAGCATCGTGTAAATGTGAGGAGCGGTCTGCATGACGCACTCTCATTTACACGTTGCTCAAGGTCCTCACGTGCAGCGAACACGCATTTTTTTTTTGGCTTTTAGCTGAAAATGACCCGCGCTTGCGCAATGCTCATGGGCCTGGGCCGCACTCACCTGCTGTGCGGAGCCTCTGGAGCCGGGCCGGTCGTGCGTCCTTTCCTCAGTGCAGCCTCCAACTCCTAGGCTGCACTGCGGAAGGAAGGGGTGGGGTGCAGGCGGGGCTCTTGCACGAGCAGGAAGGAGCTACAGAGCTGAAGCTGGAGGCTTGCGAGAGCCTTCCTGTCCAGGTTTCTCACGCGAGGACCGCAACCCAGCAGCGTTAAAAGGTAAGGTGCAAAAAGGGCCATAGTTCAGCTACACCTGGAGGTCCATAGAGTTCCCACTCATGCTGCAGAAGTATTTGTAGGTGCTTCTGGGCACTGAGTTCCTGATTAAGCTCAGGAGGAAAGTCCAACACCAGTTCTAGAAAAACACAGTTTTTCCTTGTCCTTGATCAGAAAGAGTGTCTCAACAGACCAAAACACTCTGTAGAGAAAATGCTCAATCCCAACAAGAGTTTGGCATACCGTGGCCTATCTCTATCACGTAGATAGCCAAGTGGAAGGGCAATCAGTGGAGTGCCTAGGGACCATACAAAAAGTACACTATCACTTGTTTAGCTGGAAAAAAACAGTAGTCAAAAATATTTTTGAAAAGCTTAAGAAAAATGAAGGTTAAAAAAGGGTTTTTAAAAGTTTTTTTTAAAAAAACTGAGTGTCAGAAAATCTTGATGAAGAGAATTATGGACTGACAGTAATCTCTGACGTTTGGGCCTTATTCTGTGAAAAATTTACATATGCATTTTTTTGTGCAGAAAAGAGCATTTTCTGCTCAGGAAGCAACCTTTTCTATGTAGAAAATACTATTTCTTCACGTCAATGTTATCTTCTGCACTTAAAATGCTGTTTTCTGGGAAAACAAAACTAAACAAAACTGGAATTCAAGATTGCAGTTACAAATTCATAACCTAATCTGTTCATAACTGATTATTGTTATGTATGCAATCTGTATGCATTCACTAGAATAGAGGATCCTAAAAGCCCCCCCCCATCATTCTTACAGGGCAGCAGCTGCTGCAAGTGACAGGGGTCTGTTCCCTCATCAAATGGGATACAGCAGATTGACATCCGATCCATCTCCTCCCACAAGCAATCTCCTGTGCAAAGAGGAATTGAGACAGGGATCCTGCTTCTGACTGTTGCAATAGAGATCACTGGTGGGAGTGGGTGGGAACATCAGTCTGCTGCATCCTGATCAGCAGGAAAACCTACCCTCATTAATCACAGCTATAGCTACCTGATAAGGTAGGACTGGGGGTGGGATTGGGCCAGAAGTTACCACTTACCTACATAACTAAGTTATCAATAATGCTAAGTAGCAGATCTAGAATACTGGTCTGTATGTATTTTTGCACATAATATGTCCCAAGCTTAAGTGAAATCGTTTTCAGTTTTTGGAGAAAACTGCTAAAATTACCCGTTCCTTCCTTCAACTTAGCAAAAGAAACTCCACAATGATAGGGGAAGCTCTGCAGGTTGAAGAAAAGGTCCATCACCAGATGCCTCCTGTTGCAGCAATCAAAACTTTCCTAAAATCGAAAAGAAACTACTCATAGGCCATTTCCGCATGCGGCGAGGGAATTGCTCCCTGCCGCTACTCACCGGATCTTCTTTGGGTCCGGTCTGGTCTGGGGTGAGGAGGAGCAGTGCGTGATCGCAGATCCACACTGGTCTGGTGTCCAAAATGGCAGCTTCCGGTTGGGCGTGGGTTACAATCAACCGCTGAAGTTCACCAGCCTAAACCCCGCTCTCCACAGATTGCCTGTGAATCTGAATTGGAACGCAGGCACGCAATGGTGCGCGCCGGCATTTTGAAAAACCTGAAAAATCAGGTTTTTCAAAAACACGCTAGAGGACCACTTGGGGTCGCTCCGGAGCGGACTGAGGTGTGGATCTACGCTAAGTAGTCTGGACCCAGTCCTCTCCAAGGTGCAGACGTCCTCTGTGGAGAACGCACTGCACCGTTTTTTTTTAACCCATGCAGAAATGGCCATAATGAAGAAGAAAAGTTTGAGAGTCTGCACATTCACTATGGCCAGCATGACATTGCCAGAGCGTGTATGCACCAGTTTCTGTATTGCCATCTGTCCCCACTTCTATAGGATTGCTCAGTAAATCTTGCCATAAGTCTCAAGTGATAACAGAACAGCTGCAAGTTGCAGGCCCATTATACATATGTCTACTCAGCAGTAGGTCCCATTCAGTTAAAGGGTACATAAGACTGCAGTCTCAGTCACAATTAGCAACCTTTACTCTCCAGATAGGTAGTTTGGTAGATGATGAAAAAGAAGCACTTAATGCTTAGACAAGGGAAATAGGATCAATTAAGCCACAGTTTGTACCTGCTTGGATGTGTTAAGAACAATGAAAGGGGCTTTTAGTTAAATATATGCTGAAAGAAACATAATTAGCATATAATATACTATCAGACTAAACCATTTGAAATTAATTCAATACCACAGAGCAAGTGGTGCATGCAAAACAGTTAATTGTGTACTGCACAATGCTTTAGCATACACACAATTTTGTACATATGTGAGTCAGCTAAGAAGTATATGTACATATGCATGCTTAACACACTTTTTACCTTGCAAAGGGGTTAAAATTACAACTTACCTCATGCACAAGCATATGTCTCCTCCTCCTCCTCCTCCTCCGCCTACTCCTCCTCCTCCTCCGCCTACTCCTCCTCCTCCTCCTCTGCCTACTCCTCTTCCTCCTCCTATAGATATTTTTATTGAACACCAAGTTTAAATACATAAAATAAAACATAAAAGAATACATAACACTAAGACAAACAACGCTAACAAAACAGTACTCACAAAAAATAAGCTATTCTAAAAATAGCATAGACAAAGCTAAACTAACAAAAATGGGGCTGAAAAGGTATACACATGACTTCTAGCCCCCAGTTGATAGTTGTAAGATATAGTGGTAAATATACTTCCTCAACATTATAAGATTATGTGAATACTTTAGCTACATAACTACAAGCTACTAACTTTCAAAACTCAAAACTGAAGTATTCCCCCAATGATCTCTCAAGTAAACAATCAACATAGCCCAATCTTTCTTAAATAATCTCAAAGATCCTTCTTTAATAATAATAAAAAAAAGTCAGTTTTTCCATTTCTGCCAGATCAAACAATGTCATCATCCCATCTTCTTGAGATGAAATGGCTGAATCCTTCCATCTCTGGGCAAACAGTAGCCTGGCAGTTTTAATGTATACAGTATGATTCTTCCATAATTCTTATCTGTCTTGTCATCTATCAGTCCCAGTAAGAAGAACTCAGATTTCAGTTGAATCATCATCATCATCATTATTTTTTTTAAAAAAAATAAAATTATAAATTCTCAAAGGTCTGAAATTATTCCAGTATCATACATACTGTGTATTTCTACTTAGTTTACCATGACTTTTAGGTTCATTAAATATTTGCAAACTAAACTATAATGTTTCTGAAACAAAAATTGAATACATTATTTACATCTTCAGTCATATATTATGTGCATATGCAAAATGTGTATACACAGCATGCATTATTTACAACAACATGTGAATCTTAAGTTTACTGGCTAACATTGATGGAGTTTTTGCCCAACAACATCTGCAGACCCGCAATATCTAATTTACAAAATAGTATCTTCAAAGAAAGACACAGTAATAGATCTAATGATTCATGTAAAATGTGAGTACGGTTTCTACTGTTAGATACCTTTCAACCATGCAGTCTTATTCTGCAGTATAGAAATGACAATTACCAGATTAACTTTTCTAGAACAGAATCAGTTTCAGGCTTGCATAAATCAGGAATCAAGCTCTTAAAATAAGTTAAAATAAGTTCCACCATTGGTTACATATGAAAGATAGCACAATAAGCAGAAATTTGCTGAATCGTGTTGTAATACATTGTTCCTGATTTGTGTTTATTCTTCATATTCTTGGATTAGAGATTATTTCCCATGTTGTCCTGATCCCCAAATTTTTCCCAAAGGACAACACAAAGGTAAAATACAAGTGGTGATTTATTGGCTACAGAAAATTCATTCCTTGTACAAATGTACCATGGCGGGGGGATATGTGTACAATACAGAACAATTCCCAGTATGGCCAGTGGGATTCTGGCACTTGTAGTATTAATTTCATTCTAAGATTTGATGGAAGTCTCCTTCCTTCTTTCCTTCCTTCCTTCCTCATTCTCATCCTTATTCTAACACAACCCATTCTGATGTGTCTGAAATTAGTTAAGAGGACTTCCATGGCCCAGCAGCCTACATTTTAGGAATTAACTACTCTCAGAGTCATTTCCCATTTGCTATTCTCTCATCACTACTGGAAATTTGAGGCACATTCATTAATTCTTCTGAAGGGTCACACCACACTATTAGTTTTTAATTTGACTTCTACATTGATTTCTTTGAAGAATTCATTAAGGAGTTTGCTATCTGAAGAATTAATAAGTTGAGAATCTAACTCTAAATTAATTACAGAAAACTCCTGAGCTGAACTGATGGAAGGCAATGCTGTGTCTCACTCCATGAAATTGTTTCTGGTATATTTCCAAATCACTGTAAAAACCAACTAGGAAAAAAATCCAGTTTACTCTAAGGAGTCATATAATCACCTTTTGCCTCTTCTAGAAACTATAATGGATAGTTTCAAGAACTTGGTTTTCTAGGCAAAAGCGAAATCAAAGCATCATTCCCCTTTAAGGTGAAATCCTGATTTCATTTATGTCAATGATCTTTGAAACTGGGAGTGCTTTATTCAAGAAAGTAACAGTAAGCACCAGTATAAGAGAAGATCTGATGAAAGAACATTCCCCTTTGAAGAACAACATCTGTAGAATTATTTCTGCTTAAGATAACCCAGCTGTAACTTTTCTAGCAAGCTACTCACAAGGTATCAAGTGTATGCTAGTCAGTGACCATCAACAATGTTTGCTAAACTGATTTATTTTCTTTCTTTCTTTCTTTCTTTCTTTCTTTCTTTCTTTCTTTCTTTCTTTCTTTCTTTCTTGATAGACAGACAGACAGATAGGTAGGTATGTGTACACATACACACACACTCACACACACACACATACACACAGCTTTTTATATTTTAGCTAAATGCTTGAAATTAGACTACAACCAATAGAATAACTGCAAGATTGTCCTAGACTGATTTTCTCCTCAGATGTAGAATCTTCCTGAATTACCTGAGTTTTCTTAAGAACTTCATCAATATGGCAATGTTCTTCATTAGCATACTTGTTCAGATTGATATACATAGCCAGCTTGTAGAAATTTTCAGTTGCTTTTCTCTCCCTTACTGGCTATCTTGCAACTGTATACAAACATGCCTGTACAGAGGTGAATAAACTGTGCAATAAATCAACAAATAAATACATGGTGATATGGTTGTATGGTTATTCATATCTCCCTTTTGCACTCCGATGTAACCAGTTTTATGTGCTATGTTGATTGTTGCACATCATATGTGTACATACATATCAGAAACAAGTAAAAAAAGACACACAGGAGTATTGAACTGAGAACTGTATCAAACTGCACATATGCCAGTTCTAAAATTAAGGCCCTTTCTGCACCAGGCAATTAGGATGGGGCAGTGCGTCCTCTCAGGGAGGTCGTCTGCACCTTGGAGCAGACTAGGAGCGGACTACTTACCAGACATCCGCACCTCAGTCCGCTCCAAAATGACCCTAAGTGGTCCTCCAGCGTTTTTTTAAAAGACCGGAAAAAACAGGTCTTTATTTTCCTGGAACGCGCCATTGCGTTCCTGCTCCCTTGTGCAGATCCGCAGGCTCACGATCTGCGGAGGGTGGGCCTTAGGCGTGGCAAGCTTCAGTGGTTGGTCAGGACCCACGACCAACTGGAAGCCACCGTTTTGGAAGCCGGAGCCACCGTTTTGGAAGCTGGAAGCCACCATTTTGGAAACCAGAGCAGTGCAGATCTACAGACCTCACACTGCTCCGATTCACCCTGGACCAAGGAGGAGGCCTGCGGAAAGGCTTCAGGGACAGTCCACATTGCTTCGGACTCCAGAAGAAGTGGTAGGTAACGGCACGGAGCGATTCCCTCGCCTCGTGCGGAAAGGGCCCTAATTTGGAAATTCTCAGAAGGCAAGCAGAATAGAAGACCAGATAGAGCCAACTCAAAGAGTAAGAACCAAATGAAGCAGGAAACATCCAACCATCCTAGAAATCAAAAATAGGTAAGATCTAATTGGAAATGTTTCCACAGAAGTGAAGTAAAGATGTGCGGGGGGGGGGGTCAAATGAGAAGTAGAATATGCATTATTTCACTAGTGTTATTTAACCTTCAGACCATGAGCTGTCTCATGAAATACAAAATTGCAACATGCAAAGGGTTGCCATATTTCTTACTCTGCATTTTGTAATGGAAATGCAGCAACAATGTTGTTAGGGAAAACTGATTTGAAATAGAAGTGGGGCCAAGTGCAGTTTCCGATATGAATAAACAAGCTTTGTAACCAAGTTTTTTAAAAATGTTTTTGTATTGCAAAGAGGCTTTAACTCAACATTATACATATTCAGTGTAAGAAATCTTTCATAATTAATAATCCACATCCACATCTTTCCCTAAGAGGTGTCTGTTCCAGGGATGGCTGATCAAGCCAGACGCTCTTCATATATTCTTGGCATATTATGAATCCTAAGCAGCCTGGAGCTGGGTTATCCAAAGGACTGCTTTCTTCCACACAAACCCCCATCTCCATTATTTTCACCTTCAGAGGTGCTCAGGCTGTTGGATGAAAAGAGAGGACTATTTCCATGGTTGTAGCCACACTGCATGTCTCACTCCCCCAAAATATTTTCATACAGTGGTTTTTTTTTTGCCTTTCAGGCAATAAGCTTTTTTTTCCCCTGATACTTTTAAAAACTAAGCTCCTTCTGATGATTTTAGGCTACTGTTTCTATCTGTTGGCCCTCTTGTCTTTATTATGGGATGCTATTGGGTTTGAGGTTGCTGATATTTCATTGTATTTTATTGCTTTTTATTGATTGTTGAAAACTGCCTGGAGACACAGAGAGAAAAACCATTGCTGGCAGTATACATGAACAGCCAGAGGAATAATGAAAAGGGGAAAGGACAAACCACTCCAATCCTTCTGCAATAGTCTTTTAATTTTAGATCCAAACAAGCCTGTATCAGGCTTGGACTTGTCCTTCGTCTTCAAAATGTATTAAGTTACAACACATTTCCACCCTGTCCCATGGACTTCCAGCCCTGAAGGCTGAGATTAGAGTTGATCTGTATGTTTCAGTGAAATATGCAGTCAGGACAAAA
Organism: Iguana delicatissima; assembly: GCA_948472985.1. NCBI lineage: Eukaryota > Metazoa > Chordata > Lepidosauria > Squamata > Iguanidae > Iguana > Iguana delicatissima. The sequence continues at coordinate 176,349 of CAOKZL010002484.1, read as the reverse complement.
GGAAACACTCCTTTGCACTGAGATTGCAAACCTATTTTAGAAAAACCCAAGTCTATTCAGGCAAATTGTTTTTCAAAATGCCACTCTCAGTCCTGTACACAAAGCTCCATGAGGGTTAAAAGCAAGAAAGTAACACACAAAGACTCCTGTACACACACAAACACACACATATGCTTTCTTAGATGCTCTGCATATATGCATAAGCTCTCAAGGCCTCAGACCCAGCTACAGCTCATGAAAAATAGAACAAAGGAATCTGCCATACTAAGTCAAACTATTTGTCTCTCTGGCATAGTGTTGACTACCGTAGCTCTTTGGGGTCACATATAAAGCTTGTGACCATTTCTGCATCACTGAAAGAAAAAAACAAAAGAGGAAGTGCATTGTCCAAAAGAGGATGAACGAGAATACAAATCAACATAAAATAATTATTTGTTAATTTCTCTCTATGTAGGCAAATTCTAGGGAGCCAGTATGGTGTAGTGGTTTGAGGATTGGACTATGATTCTGGCAATTAGGGTTTGACTCCCCTCTCAGCCATGGAAACCCATTGGGTGTCCTTGGGCAAGTTATATTTCCTAAGCCTCAGAGGAAGACAAAGGCAAACTCCCCCTGTAGAAATCTTGCTAAGAAAACCTTGTGATAGGTTTGCCTTATGGTTTGCCATAAGCCAGAAACTACTTGAAGGTACATAACAAGGCAGATTTTAAAATACTATAATTTCAATGGAAATGCAATATATCTTGACAGACACCCTTTCCGCATGGCATTTTCCATGCAAAAGGGTGCCTGGAGCATTGTGCAATTGTGAGGAGTGATCTGCATGATGCACTCACAATCACGTGACGCTCCAGGGACCGGCAGGCGCTGATCGCACACCTTTTCATTTTTGGCTAGAAGCCGAAAATGGTGCGTGATCATGCATTGCTCTCGGGCCCCATGTGCACTTACCTGGCATGCGGAGCCTCCAGAGCTGCACCAGTCGCACTTCCTGCCCCAGTGCAGCCTCAGAAGGTCCCAGGCTGCACTGCGGAAGGAAGAGGCAGGCCATAGTGAGGAAGACAATGACCAAGTGACTGTACAACTTGTTCAGTCTGCTGACTGGATACTAAATCTAGAGTATATTTACTCCCCCAAAGCAGCATTTTCTGTGTAAAAAAATACATTGTAATCTGAGCAGAAATTGCTGTTACCTGTACAGAAAATGTTGTTTTCAGTGCAAAAGAAAAAAAAATCATGTGCAGCTTTTGCACAAAATAAATCCTATGAACTATGAAGACGTTTATCAGTCCAGAGTTCTTCTTGTCAAGGTCTCCTGACACCCAAGAAACATTTTTTCTCATTTTATTTCATATTTTTTATTCATTTTTAACACTCTTCCCATCTCTGGCAAATGGAGACTGATGGAGATTTAAGCTCTGACAGCAATCACAAAGGATCTCATCCAACAGATTTAGCTCCAGATATAGTTGATTATCACCTTCAGGATTCCTTCTTGATCTTTAAATTGGCTTTGCCATTGTCCTGGACAACTTTTCAATTGGAGGACACTTCCACGCAAAGGTTCTCTATAAAAACAGAACAATCTGAGTAGAATCTTGCTGGTAAGCAATGCTAACAGATACATTTTTCCCCAGTGTCTTATTTTCTGAACAGGAAAAAATGTTCTGTCTCCTCATGCCTATCCCAGTTTTAATGACAAGCTATGAGCAATTGCAGTTGTAACTCAATACATAATGCTCAGTGATCTCACTTGGGACCCTCCCTAGGTTTCAAGTTTTGGTCTAGAACCTTCAGAGCCTGAAATGATTCTGAACTAGAAACCCTATGCAGAGATGCTGTGCTATTATGCTAATATGCTAACAGAAAAATATATGCTCTGTTGCTAGCTATTCCATACCAACTTCAGCATATAATAGAAGTTGGCTAGACTCCTATCCGTGGTGCAAATGCTACAAAAGGTCTAAAGCTTCTAGGTCATGGCTTTGTTTGTGATTAGGAGGCCTAATCTCAGTCTAATCCAGCATTTTATAAACTGTGAGCACCCTTTTTATGTTGGATTATTTTCTGAACGAAAGGAAGGCAACACTCAACTTTTGGGTCTGCCTTTCTTGTATACTCACTTTGTTTCATTCATACATATGGATATTGTCCACTGACGACAATATTTGTTTTAGACCTCAGTTGGTAATTTAGACAATGGTCTGATTTTTGCTCAGAACAGTTCAGGGGATATCTGTTTCAGTTCAGGTACCAATCCCAAATTAAGATGCAGAAAATTGAAGGTTTGCACCAGCCATTGACTATCACTGAAATTCAAAAGAGAGTATACCTCTGCTGGGAATGCAGAAGAGAGTCTTCTTGATGGCCACTGAATACGGAACAGTTACAAATCACTAGGTAACTGTTCTGTCTTAATAATTGCTAGATAGTCATGATTGTGACACTATTACCACAACCATAACTTCCTCTCCAACCTACTTTACTGGGTATCAGCTGTGATGGGGAGAAGGAGGTCCATTCTGCTGGTGATTGGAGCATGGAGGAATGATTTTTCCATCAGGGTTTTTGTTGGGGAGTTCAAGCCAGGACAGTTTACACAATATACTTAACTAAGTAGCTGATAGAGAATACTAGCTGATAATAATAAAAACAACTACCATAATGCTCTTTGTACTCCTGGCATTCAGAGAGACTTGGAGTTGATTGCACACTACTTTGCTGAAGATCAGACATATTATTTCTGGTGCTGGGCCCATGTTGTGGATGAAAACTGCTAATTGAGGAGGAGGAGGAGGAGGAGGAGGAGGAGGATTGTGACCACAAAACACAAACACTGCATTATTGTTCTCTGGTAAAACATAAGTGTTCTCTTTGAAAGTCACAGCAGGCTGAGGCATTAGCTGTAGTGATTGGTGGCAAGGATTACACAGCAAGGAGACAATATGTCATTCTACCTGCCAAATCTGTAAAGGTCTTTGGGTGCTGTAGGGCATATACAAAGAGCATGTATGAGGGAGGGAGGGAGGAAGGGAGGGAGACCACAAGAATCCACCCCTTCCCTGTTTCTTGGTATTTTACCTCCCCCTTTCTGAGGTTTCACTAGGAGCAGGAAGCAGCTGACAGGCTCATCAATAAACCAATTTCTTCCTTGTTAGAGTATTGTACATGTTTATTGGCATTTAACAAGACAACACATTGATATTAAGACTGGGAAGGAAAGATGTCCAAGACAATCGTGTGACTTGCTGAAAATTAATTTGAGCTCTGTTACCTTTTCTTTTTCAGATGTCTCAGACTGAAGATAGAATCCATGAGTTCAGCATTGATGCTTCTGTCACAACTCAAAACCAGTAAGAGGTGGGGCGGAGGAAGGCAATCTACGACCAAAGGTCAGCTTTTAACTTTCATGTAAGCCTCACAGTGGGCCTTTCTTAAGGTTTTTTTTCTAGAAAAAGTTCATAAAAAGAGACAATGATGTTTCATGATACAAATGTTGTTGCTAACAAGCAAGTACAGAAGCAGCTGGTGGGAAAGGAATCGATGGCATCTGAACATTAAGCAACACTCATTCAGCACTTAATGTCACTACAGCTCTCTGAAGGAGAACAGTGTATTACTGGTATTATGGGAAATCATTCTGTGTACACTTTACAGCCCCTCATCCTGATTTTGTTCTGTTCTTTCTTCCTTTATGGTATTGCTCATCCATCATTCAGTTTCCTGTTATCTAACACTGGAGAGAAAATTCTTGTGCATTTTCTGGCTTGTTCATGTTTTCAGCTATTTTAGTTTCCTTATCCAAATATTTTTCTCAGCAATTTGAATCGTGCAGGCTCTCAGCAGCTTCATGATCATATATTTCAAATAAGTTATTATTTTTTCAGAATTTGTATAAATTCTGAGGAGAGATGTGAAGCAGAGTGCCAGACTTTGGCCAAGAAGCACTTGATTCAAAGTCCTGATCAAAGTTCAATTGGGCGTGGCTAATTTGCTGTTTCTTTCCTGAGCCTACCTCACAGAGCAGTCGCCATCAAATGAACATTGCTGTCCTTCCCAAATGTGATACATGCATACATCAAGTGCCTTCTTCACATATTAGTCCAATTACAGAGCTCCAGACACTGAAAGGAATGCAAGGTACACCATGGATCCTGTCCTCAATCTAGTGTATCAAGGCTTCAACTCAAAGCATCATTGCACTTGAGCAATTTCTGTTATGAAAGCAGAGTCACCATTTTTGGCATTTGTGCAAGGATGGTATCTGATGGCTTGTTGCAAATTTGTTTGTTAAATTTTTTTGTGGTGGAGCAAGAAAGTCCACTCTTTATGCAACAGTGCAAATAGTTGGTAAGGAGGTTTCACTCACTTATCTTCAAATTGAATTTAAACCCACACAGACTATCACCTTACAGTGCATGCATTTAGTTTGAATGTCTGTAGCAGAAAAGTCTATGCACAAAGACTTGCACACATTTTAGATCTCTGCTCAATTAGGTTCCATGTTTCACATTTGAGCTGCCCTGTAGTTCTAAGTGACCCAGGGACCAGTTCTCTTTGTGACCTTTGTGGCTTGAGAATCCTTGAAATCATAAGACAAAGAAAAGGAAAGATACACTACAGTGTTAGATGGAATTGGCTTGTCCCTTGCTCTTCTATACTGATGAATATCCCCAGAAAGATCTCCAAGAGCCTAGCACTAGAAAGGAATGCATGGTTTGCTAATGCTTCAGGCCATGAATTCCATCTCAAGTTCAAATTCCAGAGAAAATTAATTTTTGAGAAAAAGTAGGAAATACCCAAACATCTCTAATGGGTTGACACTGGGATCGATTTCCAAGCTTGTTATAGGTGCAGGTACTGCATTAATTTGATTCAAGTCTGGTCAAAGGACTCATAAAGATACTGATATCAATATCTTTTTTACGTCAATTGAGAGGCTTAAAAGGGACTATCTCCAATCCTGGAATTGTGTAGTTAATTCTGACTTCATCCAAAAAATACTAAGTTAATTCCCTTTCAAGTTATCTGTCACTGCCTCTGCCTAAGTACATTTTCATTAATGTAATGTAATTAAACCCTTCTTTGTATATCAAAGGTCTCCAGCAAGTCATACATTTCAAATTCAAGGTTAGGCTTTAATGATTCATACACAAAAGAATCAGTCCTCTTAGCTCTGGCAGGAGAAATAACGAACTCGCTACATACTTCTGTGGGTCTCTGCTCAAAAGTAAGGCGTATCAAGTTCAATAGAAGTTACGCCCAGACAAGGGTACCTAGCATTGCTACTTTAATGAACTGTCATTCCAATAGGTAAAACTATGCAAATATGTGGGTTGCACAATATTTCTGTGGGCTATTGTTTCTCAAAGGTTTTGAACTTCTGTCCCATTCTTAACTTTATTTAATATTACCCTTTTGCCCACAAGCCAACAACAATAATCTGTTCCATTCCAGGTTTTCCTATTCAGCTATCTCCAGCAGTCTACCACATGTAAAGATCTTTATTGGAGGATAGGAATTCACTATGGCATTTAAAAGAGAAATGACATAATTGGATGTGATCACCTTGTCCTTTTGTTTTTACATATCTTCCAACATTTCACAAATGAAAACCAGGACACATGTGGCCAAGTCATATCAAAGTGTGGTCAAGATGGCAAAAGTTATTAATGAGGAAGATCACGCAAGCTAGGAGAAGCTTCAGTAGTTTGCCTTTGCCTGAGTCTACAAATAAGGGTAAGGTTCCATTCCCTCTTCTTTTTTTCCTCCTCCTGGGTTAACTGAGCACAAACTACTTTTCCACTTTGAACTCAGTTTGCAGCAACTGAACCAAGCTGAGGACAAAGGGGGAAAGTAGGAGGAAGATAGCAAAAGTGGGACATTTTAAATGCCCCCAAAAACTGAAATAACAGAGGGCCAAATTAAGATATTTAGAGAGTATGCAATCATACAGTTCTCATCCCTTGCTAAAAAAACAGTGGGAACCATTTCTACAATAAAACAGCAGTACCTCCTGATTAAGGATGAACAGTCAGTTTCACTTTTTTCCCACATTTGAATTTTTTGAATATCAATTTCTTTTAATCAAATTTATGAATAAATTAATGAATTTTAGAAAGTTCTTATCAAAAATGAACCAGAAGTGAGGGGAGTCAGGTTGAAAATCTACACTATCTACACAGGCCAAATCCAATAGGTAGTACTGTGTAGAGAGGACAATCTTCTATGTACCCACCTGACATGTAGATATTAAAGATGAATAACCTGTCAAGGGGCAAAAAAGAGATGGCAACCTTAATTCAGTACCTCAAACATGGTTGAAGACAGAGGAATTTGAAGTTAATTCTCACAGGTCCCTGCCTGGCTGCACATCTGAATTTTTTAAACTGCAGACTGTTTCCATAGAATTTATGAAGCACTTTGAAAATTTAGAAAGTTTACATCAGAAATGAATCAAAGGAAATTCTCACTCATCCCTGTTACTGAGCTTCCTCCTTCTCCTCCTCCCTAACTGGTTTCAAATCTGTGATGCTGTGAGAGATAGTCACTACTAACAATACCAGAGCTGAATCACTGACGTAATACAGTGAGGGCTCACAAGGCTGAAACCCTGGGACTTTTTGATGGACAGAGACTATGATACCACATGCCACCCACCTCTCTCTTCCTGAACTCCTGTTCTCTCTGACTTTGGCTTCAATCTCTGCAATAGCCATCAGGAAACTGGATTTTCCCAGCAACAATGTATTGTTATGAGCAATTCCAACTGTAATCCAAAGTATTTGGGGCTGGCAAGACCAGCTTTAAAAAAGACTTGCTCCTAATGGAGATGAAAAGAGCTAGCAATTGTTTAAGATCAACAGAGCTGTCTGTAGTTTTGAACTCTCTGTTGTCAGTATAGCTATAGACGAGGATCTGCACTTCAAAATCCACCTGTCCTTCAAAATTCCACCATTGAGGATCCTATGCCAGTGAATGTTCAGCTCAGTGAAACTGCATGTTCAATCTGTGCCTATATTACTGGTACTTTCATAGAGCTTTTTGCTTGACCTCCTGAGACAGTGAACAAAGAGGCTTTGTTTGAATTGGCCACAACCCATGAAAATCTGGAACATATAGCCCTGTAGATGGTATGGGATTGCAACTCTCATGAACTTTCATCATTGTCTATGTTGGCCAGGGCTGACAGGAGTAACAGGAGCTATAATTGTCTAGAGAGCCACTAATTTTCTACCCTTGATCTAGTGGAAGGATTGCATCTCAGTTCTAACTGCAAAAAGTTTCAGGTTCAGTCCCTAGTTCAGTCACTGCAGAAGGCTAGGAAAGATTCCAGTTTCAGCCTTTGAAGACACTGCTGGCATACAGTGTAGGCAAAACTTACGGTTGGAAAGAGTATGACCTGCAGACTGCATGTGACTCCCAAGGATGTTTTGAAGGGTTGAACTCTGCTTAAGAGAGACAGATTTTTATACATTCTCAAAGCTCTCTTTCAGTTGCTAAGTCACTAAGATTAAGATGGTCTTGATACGCATACACAAAAATCAGCAAAAGTATATGTTTTTTACTCCTACTTTGAAAACAACTAGTTATCATTTGCAAGACTGGAGACTTTCTTGAAACCTCAGCAGCCAGATTTCCCAATTGTTTTGTTAGTACACAGAGAGTCCTGTCTTATGTGCATGTAACTCAATTTGTTTACAGATTGTATTTCATGAGTAAGTTAACATGAGGCATAAGTGAAAAGACTTTTTTTTAATCTATTCAGTTTCTGTTTTGTGTTAATGCCCATTTATTGACCCCCTTTCTTTCATAATCTTTAAAGACCATACAAATCTTTTTCAGTCCAAAAGCAGTGTGCTATGCATTTTTATTTAGTAATTTTGTTATCCATTTGCAACAGACTAGAAGCATTGCACAGAATTGGCAGCAGTAAGTTAGCAGCTAAAGGTGCCTTGGTTCCCATAGTTTTGGAGGTGTTATTTCAAGGTTCATCACAACCATAGGGCTTGAATACTTGCTTCAGCCCCTGGCACTGAAGGTGATGATTTTGGTCTGCACCATAATTAGCACAAACTTAGAGATGCCACATGTAAAAGAGGACAGGGCTCTTGTTCTGTTCCTTGAATAGAATTATAGAATCACAGTGTAGAACGATAGAGATGGATAAACTACATTAAGGGCATCTACTCCAACCCTCTGCCATGCAGGAATACACAACTGTAACACTCTTAATATATGGTCATCCAACCTCTGCTTAAACACTTCCAAAACAAAAGTGTCCATAACCGTCCCACCCTCTTTTCCACTCTTGACTTCTTACAGTCAAGAAGTTATGACATTGCACCAGGTATTTAAAAAAGGCTATCAGGTCACATTTCAGTCACATCTTCTCCAAGCTGAACATACTGGGTCCCTAAGTCATTCCTTATAGGGCTTGGTTTCCAGATCTTTAATCATCTCAGTCACCCTCCTCTGAACACATTCCAACTAATCAATACTCTTCTTGGACTGTGGTGCCCAGAACTAGACAAAGTGTTCCAGTTCTGTGGTATGACCCAAACAGAATAAAGTGGTGCTATAACTTCCCTTGGACTCTGTACTGCTGTTGATGTGGCCTAGAATTGCATTGGCTTTTATTGGCTACCACATCATGCTGTTGACTCATATTTAGCTTGTGGCCCACTAAGATCCTAGATCCTTTTCACATATGCTGTTATCATCAGAAAACCCTCATCCTATATTTACATGTTTGCTTTTTCCTGAATGTACATTTCCTACATTTATCCCTTTAGAATCCTACATTTATCCCTTTAGAAATTCATTTTATTAGCTTTGATTGAGCTCTCCAATTCACTAAGGTCATTTTGAATCATGATCCTATCCTCTGAGATATTTGCTTCCCATCCTAATTTGTCATAATAGTTGTGTCAAGAGGAAATTTCAACAGGTTCAAATTGTCATGTTAAATAGACCTCCCCCATGTTTCACCTCTTTTGGAGAAAGCCCTCCTCTCACAATTCACCTTTCTTGGAGGACAGAGATGTACATGTCACACAGTCTGTTCCGCCTCCTAGTAGCTGGTGCTTGGTGGGACTATTGGGGGCAGACGACGGAATCACCAGATATGGAAGTGAAGGACGCTTGCTTTGCTATTGAGTCTCCTCTGTTGTTAACACGCTAAGGGTACTGAAGTTGTAGACTTCCAAGTTATTGGAAGGCAACTAAATCACAGAAGCACTGAATACAATAACACACTGAAAAGAGGAGAGTGTTGCAGTGAGAACAAAAGCATATACACGATACACTGCAAGTGTATTTAAACTCTGTCTATCTATCTATGATGACATACAGTAGACAGAAACTTGACCAACTTGAAACAATGTGTTACCTTGATTACTGGGGGTCCCGTGAGGGACTCCAAATGTGCTCAATTATTGGTGGGGAAAATTAGCTCAGAGCACAAGTTAGCACAACGAGAGGCAGGGCAACGCAACGGAATCTTTAAACCCAACGTCTACGGGGTCAGGCCAAGCCAAGAAGCACACCAAATATGAAATAATAACTGTGATTTTATTAAATACAAGCAGACAGTGTATGCAACACACTCACACAAGTAACTATAGAAAATAAATGTGGTAGTGGTATAGATAAATTTTAAGAGGGATTGTTGAATTGGGTGATACTACACCTGTCCGAAGCCCAGGGTAGATCACTGCGGAGGTCCGTAGGTGCGCAGTCTCAGAATGAGACTGAGGGGAAAGCTCACTGGCTGGAGTGACAGCAAGGCTGGATGGTAGTTTGGAGCGATCCGAGGAAGGTCTCGGAATTAGGGGTTTTTTATAGGGAAAATATGACCGTAGGCTAGTCTGTACTTGGGGAAGAACAATGAGGTTTGGGGGTGAGACAATGTCTCCAAAAGGTCAGAATTTAGCATGATTGAGTTAGTTCCAAATAGACAATGGAATGGCCATTATGCAAATGCAGTGTACTTGACAGTTAAGCGTCTTACTTGCCAAGTTGCCTGCTCAGGGCAGGGAGCTCTTTGTATTAGCGTGCGTTTTTAATGAGGTGTTTGTCTAGGGAGGTCTCCTAAAGTGATGATCCAGCTGAGTCTGGCCTGCCTGGGAGGAGAATGGAATGTTCAGCAATCAAGGGCCATGCCTAGTTCTGTGCTTGTCCGGGGGCCTCGTAAACACTTGGCCAAGGGTGTCATTATGGGGCCGAATTGTGATATCAAAAATGATATCTAATATCTTCTAAAGTCGGGCTAGCAAACGGTGATAACAAATGTAAACAATAAAATGACTTTAAAAACATATTAAACAATTTCATTTAAGAAAGCAGATTAAACCCATTTAAAATAGTGGTTTAAAACCATGCACACATGTAAATTTGTATAAAATAAATTAGACTCCAAAGGCTTTAATAAGCAATCATATTTCTACTTGGCATCAGAATGACAGCAATGTTGGCACCAACTGGGCTTCTCTTAGTAGCAGTAGTATATGTCTTCAGGTCACTCATTGGCTTATAGCAACTACATGAATTAGATGGGGCTTTCTTAGGCAATGAATATCCGGAGATTATTTGCCATTATCTTCCTCTGAATATAATCAACAGCACCTGGTATTCCTTGGAAGGCACCTTTCCATGTAGTAATCAGAGCTAACCTTACTTGGTTCCCAAGATCAGACAAGATCTGGCATTTTCAGGATTAAGTGCAGTGTATTCTCCAACTAGGGCACATAGCATAGATGCCCTCTATCACATCCTCCCACAGTGTATTGCCCTAACCAGGCACAAAATGGTCTGGCAATGCCATGCTATTTGAACACTGTAAAGCATAAGCAAAAGGGTATGTAAAATGAAATTAAACATATGTAACTGAGCTGCAGTAAATGAGATACATATGATGCTTGACCAAAAGTAGGCATACCACTCTTTGAACAAAGAACTCAGTCCCAGAGTCTTCTGCTCTTAGGTAAAGATAGCAAGAAGAAAAGGAGATCATTTCACTCCTAGCAAAATCCTTTGACTCAGCTTTGAGGCTACAGTCTTACATCTAGTTAGTTAACTGCTCTTGAATGCAATTGATGAACTATCAACTATCAACTTGGGCCTATGCATAGGCACTCAGAATGTGTAATCATATTAAGTATTGTTACTAAAATCTAAGAAACTTCAGAAGATTGTGAATTCCTCTATAGCAAGGCAAATATGGGCAATATGTGGCCTTCTAGATGTTGTTGGACTGCAACTTCCATTAGTCTTAACCATTAAGTGAATGGTGAGTAATCATGGGAGTTATAGTTCAAAATATGAAGGCCCATGTTTTCCTTATTCCTGCTCCACAGAAATCAGTTCCATAATGTTAAACTACTTAGCTGTGTTACAATTCTTGCCAAATATTGAGAAAACCTTAGAAAACTCATGGGGTTGCCATAAGTCAAGAGGTAACTTGAAGGCACATACATACACCCATTAGTACACATGCTTGAATTGAAAGAACATTTTAATATATTTTTTAAAAATTTCAGTAAAGATGCACTCTCATTGACCTGATGTATTCCTTATGAGGCACATGAAGCTCATAATGCCAATTTATAGCAACTTTGATAGGAATAGAACAGCGGTTCCCAACCTGTGGGTTGCGACCCCTTTGGGGGTCGAATGGCCCTTTCACAGGGGTCGCCTAAGACCACTGGAAAACACGTGTTATAAAAAAAGAAGGCGAGACGAGAATTACCTGGGAATGCAGCAAAGTCTGTGCAGGGCGAGGAAGGGCTCCCAACCGCCCCTCCAACCTCCAGCGGCCATGTTGGAAAGAGGGCCGTTCAGAGAGCAAGGGAGGGGCCCTGAGAGGAGGGAGCTCTCCTGACCAATCCCAGCTCGCCAGCAGCACAAAGCAAGGGAGGGGGCCCTGAGAGGAGGGAGCTCTTCTGACCAATCCCAGCTCGCCAGCAGCACAAAGCAAGAGAGGGGGCCCTGAGAGGAAGGGACTCTCCTGACCAATCCCAGCTCACCAGCAACACAGCCAATCATGCTCCAGCCTGTGAGCAGCCTCTGCCGGGAGGAAGGGCGGCCTCTCAGTTGGGAGGGAGTGAGATCTGGACCTCCTGCATCCTCAGTGTCTTCCCAGGGGAATGTGTCTGAGGGTAGCAAGGAGGGGGTGAGACAAATGACTGCTGAAGAAACGGGAGTGCATGTTAATAGGCAAACAGTATTAGTGACATGATTTCAGAAAACACATAACAAGCTTAAAAAATGTATTGCAAGTTGGACAATCAATTGAATTTGAATGTAAGCAGTCAACAAACTACTTCCATGAATCCTTCATTTTCACGTGGTTTTCCTGATGATACAAAAGTTATTCAAGCTGAATCAAATGATGCCGGTGTGTGTTTACCAAAAAAGTCTGCCTGTAGGTCCAAAGTGACCAGAGTGGCGGAATCTGCTTTGTCCTCACACTCTGAACAAATCCACACTGAATCTGAAAGTGATGAGGAACCAGATTTGGCAGATCCTGGTGGGGATAAAGACTCTCAATCAGACGGTTCTATTTCCAAGGAGGATGAGGATGCAGAAGATGATAATAAAGGGAGATCATTTTCCTCAGATTCTTTTAAAAATTTGCTGGAAAAGGTGTTGGTAACTCTGGGACTGGACAGTCTGGAGAATGCCACTTCAGATATCAATAAAAACAAGAATGTTACATCAGTTGTAAGAAATAAGCCTACAAAATCCAGTGTTATTCCCATGCCAGGTTTATTTTTGGATTCAATTCAGTCTGAATGCAGTGAAACCAAATCTTCAAACTTTATATCACTTATGGTGGACTAAATATCAGATATTTACATTACGATTCATAACAGTAGCAAGATTACAGTTATGAAGTAGCAACGAAAATAATTTTATGGTTGGGGGTCACCACAACATGAGGAACTGCATTAAAGGGTTGCGGTATTAGGAACGTTGAGAACCACTGGAATAGATGAAACATTTGTATTCTTGTAGCCTAGCTTACAATTCAATGATTTTTAAGAGGCATCAAACAATTTTCACTGGTTCAGGTTTCCTCTTCACAAATTTAAGTCCATTTAGATTTTTAGATTTTAAGGCCCTTTCCACAGTGCTCTCCCATCTCGCAATGGGGACACGAGAAGGACAGGACCACAACGATGCTTCTGCATGATGATGATCCCATCCTTCTCCTGTCCCCAGGCGGCTCAATTGTGGATTAAATCATTGGTGGGTTTTTTCCATCAATGACACCTGATTGTGCCACCATCCTGCACTTACCTGTCCTGCAGAAGCGGCAGAAGTGCGATGGCTGCATTTCCTGCCCCAGTTCTGCCTGGGAAAGTACCCAGCTGTGCTGCAGAAGGAAGAGGTGCAGCCATTGCGCTTTCTTCCACAGGGAGCCAGCCAGGGTGGAGGGGAATGCTCCTGTCACAATCCTCTCTTGGCAGAGCCACTGCAGGGATCCTCACCAAACAACTTCGAGAAAATGTAGGGTGTGGAAAGGGGCTAAGTGTGACATTTTTGTTTAAGTCAGTAGCCCAGGAATCAAAGCTGAGTCACCAAGAAAACCTTTTGTATGCTAAGATGCATCACAAGTGTCCAATGGATCTTTCTCCTAGAAGTCATACAGTTATACCTCAGTTAGGCCCTTTCTGCAGCTTACCTGATTCTGACATGGGCTTGCGGGGATGACGCGAGCAGCCTCTTGAGAGAGGCACTCATGTCTCCTCTGCTCCTGCTCTGCAGCAGCTCCCTGCTGCCCAGCAGAAAGCGTGAGGGCTCCACTTCTTTCTTCCGCAGAGCAGCTGGGGACTTTCCCAGGCTGCACTGGGGGAGGAGGCACGAGGGCCGCATCTCCGGAGGCTCTGCACTCAAGGCAAGTGCGTGGGGGCCCTGGAGCAACATACAAGATGCCAAAAATGATATATTGCATGATCGGCGCCTGCTGGCCCTGGCAGCGTCGCGTGACTGTGAGGACATCATGTGGAATGGTCCTCGCAATAGCACCACGCTCCAGAGGCCCTTTCACATGAGAAACGGCATGCGAAAAGGGCCTTAGTGAAGTAAATGTGTTCCTGGGTTTTACTTCTTTAACAGCAACTTTGGTACCAGAGACAGAAATAATATGGAAAGAACAGTGGTAAGACCCTGCATCATAGAAAAGAAGAGCAGTTCAATATTTTTTAGTAAGCCTTTTATTCAAAACTAACATTCTGCACTGTTGAATTTTCTAGAGACCACTTGAAAGCTTCTTTCTTTTCAACAGTCTCTAATTTTCTTTCCATGTTGGTGGCAAAATGTATAGACCTATGAGAGGTAGCTGGTGAGGAAGGCTTACGTGCTCTCTTTTCTCTCTCTTTTGCTGTTTATGCATGATTGTTGAGGGATTCTGGAGGTAGCTGTTGTTTGCTTTGTCTGTTGTAGGCAAGCACAGACAGTGACAGTAGGATCACCTACAGTAGAATTCTGTTCTTTCCCAGGTCAAGCTTTCTTGCATTGTTTACCACGGCCACACTGCTGAAACCCAATACTTAAAGTTTATATTTCTCCAGCCCTCCTTCACTATCTTCCCAGTGTCAAAGCTCCAAAAAAGCTTCCAGGTAGAAGGAAGAGAAGAAAAGGGAGCAGGGCTGGCCTCCCATAAAGAGACTTTGTAAAAAGGCTTTGGCAGAGGTATTATTAACTGAAGAACTTCTAGGAAATAGTCCTAGAGGTACGTATCCATTACTGTTCTGTATTCAATAAGACTATGGCCATTTCCACACTACACTGTTTATAGTGCTATTATCCCACTTTCAACATCCTTTGGAAGTCTGGGGTTTGTAGCTTACTGAAGCCAAAGAGCTCTCAGGATGCCACTCCCTAAACTGCAAACCCCAGAGGATATTGAAAGTGCAATAATAGCACTTAATGAGACAATGGCCTATGTAAATGCCACCCCAGCCCACCTTAAGAGCCAACAGGTGGATCACACAAAGGTGATCTGTTCAGTTTTTGATTGGGACACAAGGAGGAGGAGGTTTCCTCCCCCTCCCACCATCAAGCAAGCCTGCAGCAACCAGAACCAGGACCCCTGTTGCAAGTCTTTGTTGTAGCCTTGCTCACTCGTGGGAGGGAGGCATACATAATTAAGTAGCCAGTGTAGAAGATAACTCAAGTGGCCTCATACCTTTTTATGATGAAGTGCTCTAGCATCTACTGTCTTCCGGGATTTTTGATGTCACAGGCAAGAAATACAGGCCAGCTTATTCAGCTAGCCTACTCTTTCAAACTGATTGTTACCTACTCACATGCTTGTATGTAATAGGGAATGTTAACATCATTAAGCTTTTCATTTCTTAAATGCTTTGAAGGCTGATATTGTGTGTGTGGGGGGTGGTAGTCAATTAAAACCACATTCCCCAGAGAGTTGTTGCATTAGGGCAGTATTTCCAGTCATCACTGTTAAATTTCTATACTCTAGGAAAAGGAAAATGGAGAGACAAATGAAGCATGGCAGATCTTGTTCCTTCTCCTAGACATATCAGCATGGAACCAGAGCATAATATATGTTCTAATTGATCCTGCATCATTACCAGTCTTCTGTTCACTGACAGCATGCCTCAGCGTGATTCATGATTGGTTAACCAGATAACACTGTGATAGCCAGAAACTTGTTATGTTGTTAGCCCAAGACACTATGCTTCTTGATGCAGAGAAGTAAATGCCATCCCCATAGTCAAAGCATGAAATAGCCAAGTTTGTAGAACCAATCCTCCAACCAACATGGGAGAGCCACCTCAAGCAACAGTTTGGTGGACATCCTGTATAGCTTATTGTAATATAGAAGTTCTGCATGCAGACTTACCATTTAGTTATTACAGACCTGTTCCAGAGCCATTCTATGTTTGGTGGAGAGCAGAAGGAGACTGGAGAAGCCACCTAGGCATGTTCACATCTTATATCCACTGGAATCCTCTGGAGGCCTCAGCAGATGATGTAATCATTTTGCATCTGGTTATAGGGACATAAACAGATGCTTCTCCAGTCCCTCTCCCTACAAGGCCCAGAATGTCCAGTCAGAAGAAGTGCTTTGGTTGGTTCAGAGAGAGGAAGGGAAGATCAACCTCTGCATCAATTTAAATATATATATATATATATATATACACACACATATACATATACATATACATATACATATACATATACACATATGGGCCTAGTGTTGACTTACACCCGCCTGTGTCACTAACAGGATGCCAATTTTTGGGTTTTCAGAAAGGCAAGAAATTCTTAGTTATTTGATTTGTCATTTATACAGTTTTACTGTTAGAAATGGGTTGAGGTATGTGTGGGATTTTTCTGTGTCATGTGCCAAAATAACTTGGCTAGTTTTACATACTGTGTACCTTGATGTCAGTGTATCTGCATGTCTTCATCTCAATCAGCACAATACTTTGGGCCAGTACTACTAATGTGGGTTGCCAGGTCCCCAGTATGACATTCCCTAATATTTCAAAGCCAAAAGCTGAGACCAAAAGGTTGGATTTTATAAAAAAAATCTAGCATATATACCCAATGTTGCCCAGGATTTTATTTTCTCATAGGTAATACTTGTTAGAAAGATTTGAGATCCTATGTCTCTAATTCCCCAAACTGTATTGTCCAGTATCTGTAACTTTTCCCCATATTCCCCAATTCAATCTGTATTCAGAGTTATTAACATGCAAAGGTTGGGTTCTTGAGGGAATACACTGCCCTCTTTCATGCTGCTAGGCCTCATCTCCATAGCAACTGGCCAGCCTATTCAATGCAGACATGGTTGATTGAGGTCCAAGAGCTCTCTTGCTGAGAATTCTAAAGACACCTCCCTAAACTGCAAACCCCAGGATTCTGTAGAATCTTCTTAGGCAGCCAAGCATACGAGGTCTTCACCTGGCACAGACAAACAGATAAATTTTGACTTTTATATATTAGATGCCAAAGGGGGGAGGCAAAGGTTGTGAAGTGGGCCAGCCAGAACTGCTTCTGAACCAAATGTGAAATGAACATAAGGACAATACGGTCAAATGGGTACACAGTTTGAGTAATTATAGATAATATGGCAACCCGGAGACATGAGTGGGGACTCAAGCAATTTTTGATGGCAGGGCAGGTAGCCAGGAAACTTCAACAGTTGCTAACATTCCCACTAGGACTCACATCATGTGTGGCTTTACCTAGAGCACACATGACACAAAAAGTTTTTCCTAGTCCTATGTTGTGGCTGCAACTTCTGCGAGGCTTCCTGGTAGCTCTGACTCCTCTCTGCCAAACCCTGTACCACTGTTGTCATAGACTGCACAATATCAAGTTCCAGAAGACCATGAATTGTCTAGATGCAGACCATTATATGAAATCTATCTATCTGCCTATAACTTAGAAAAAGAGCCAGCATGGTATAGTGGTTTGATCACTGGACTGTGACCCTGGATGGCAGGGTTTGATTACCTACTTGGCCATGGAAATCTACTGGACGACCTTGAGTGTGTCACACATGATCAGCCCCAGAAAACCCCACAATAGATTTGTCTTAGGTCACCATAAGTAGGAAATAACTTGAAGGAACACAACAACAATGTCTTAGAAATATGTCAGAAATCCATGTCTGCAAGGCTTGCTTAACACGGCCAAAATGGTACATCTATATTTTTTAAAAAAGTGAATGGTTACAAATATGCGTAACTAAAAAAATAAGTGCAAACTCACATTAGTAAATGGGGGAAAGGGTATAAAATGTATTTTTAAGGAAAGTGCATAAATAAATGCACATATTTTGGAGAGAAACAGGTACAAAAAAAATATGAAAAATAAAAAAAAGTCTCAGAAATTGATATAAAGAAAGAACGAGACAGGAATGCAAGTAGGATGTGGAGAACAACGGTGAAACTGAGACTGAAAGATTTTCATATCCCAGATTTGATCTATCAAAGCTAGCCAGGCTATTTCAGCTGTCCAAAGACATGAACCAAGAAGAAGATGAAGTGGGTGGCTTGTGCTTCAGGTGACCTCTACCCCAGCCTGCACAAATATATTTCCCATCTGGAGCCTCTGCCCTATTTTAATCACAATGTGTTGTCATGCTGATGCACAGTTTCATTCCTTTAAATCTGGGAACCAATGATGTCAAGTGGTAAGAAACATAGTACATATTTCAAGGTTAACTCTCTCTTTGGATTTTGCTTTAGTGTGCCTGAGAACATTCACTTCATAACTGTGTAGTGGTGGTCCTCCTTATGACTAGATAAATAGCATTATTTAATTACAAAGTTTGACCATCTTGGCTCTGACAGGTCAATTCACATGACAAAATAGCCTTCTTCCCTGCCAAGTCAAGAAACAGAACAGCTCTGAGAGTGTAATTGTTATGTCCCTGCAAAATACTGCTTATGCTGAATTAAAAAAAAAAAGTTGCAACCAACCTTTTTCATTGTCAATATCTTGAAAATCTTAGAATCATTTTGAATTTAGCAGGTTGGACACATTCTGGACTCTTGAAGAGCTGTCTTGCTCCATTTTGGCACCACTGCAGCCCCAGAAGGCTACACCTCAATTTTGTACCTGCTGCTGAAGGTGACCAAAAATGACATTGTGTCATTCTCACTTGCCTATAGGGACTTTTACAGTAGTTTTTCTAGGTCTTTTGGGGTGCTTTTTCCCTGAAGAGAAAGAGCTATTAGATCATATTTAGAGCCATTTCAATACAGAAGGAGTGTTTTTTTAAAAAATTTTATTATATTCAAAAATGTAAGAGGGGTTCTAGGGACTTTAAAAGGCTCAACAGGGCTCCCAAGGGCTGCACCAGCCCTCAAAGTATTACAAATGGCCCACAGTTGCAGATTACCATCCTGCCTTATGTTAGGTCAAATCATTAGTCCACCTAGTTCATTATCTTGCATGCCATGGGTCAGCAACATCCCAGGTATGGGGATTCATATTCATGCCTTCCATGCCACCTAGGTGCTACTCCCTGACATTGTTACTGTGAGTGTCTTTTGCCATTGTGCCACAAAATCAGAGACTGTAGCAATGGAGAAAAAAAAAGCAAAGCATGTAGGGAAGAAGTGTCTTTCTAAAAAGTAGAACCTTGCGTCTGAGAGGTTTCCCTGAGCATAAATCTGCTGAAAAACAAGGGCTGCACACTTCATACAGCTTGTTTTTGAACAAATGAGCAGCTTTCTTCGTGCCACAATCCCTCTGCCAAATGGCATGCCACAGTGGTAGGTTTGATGAGAGGGAGTTTGTTGGGAGGTAAGAAAAGGAATGTGGATACATGCAGCCCATGAATTATGTGTTGAATCGGCCATTTCTGCATGATGATGCTCTCCTGCATCATCCCATCGCAATCCAGCAGTGCATCTCCTGGGATGGAAGCAATGCTCCCTTCCGTACCGGACTGGCTACCTGCAGAAGGGAGTGCAAGGGACACACTCCTTATTTCTGCACTGCAGCTGGCCTTCTTCCCATGCTGCAGTGGAGAAGGAAGTGTGCGATCATGCATGGCCAGTGGTGACAGAAGCCTCACCAATTGGGAGCCATGGATGGAGTTTTTCTATCAATGATATATCCCATGTTTGCACTGGCTGGGGGTGTGAGAAAAAGGGAATTGCAATGACGTCATGTGGAGGCGTCGTCATGGTCCTGCTCCTCTCACATACCCCATGCTGGGAGGGCGCCATACTACAGAAAGGCGCCTTGTTTTGCATTGAATGGCAGTGACTCTCTGGCATTTCAGACAGGAGTAATCTTCAGCCCCATCTCCAGGAACCAAGCACTGAACCTGCAAACATATGCAAGCAAACCATATGCTGAGCCTCTTCACCATTATGCAGCTGAAGAGTCCCCTAGTTAAAATATATCTCCTTTTTACAAGTCAAGCTTATAAGATAGGTTGTTGTATGGTGGGAAACTGTCATGCGATCTTGTATGAACAAATACTTGTTTCTTACTTATTGCAAATATTGGCTAGCAGAGGAGAACTCAGATCTAGACCCTGACATTAGAGAGGTAAATACAAAAGAACTTTCAAAGTGCCACGTCTGAATATATAGCCTATATGGTCAAAAGTCTAATCTGAGAACAAGCTGTGACTCAACATTTTAATGAAAAAGGTCTAGGGGAACTATCAGGCCATTCCGAACGAGTAAGCTGTCTTAGCACAAAGAGAAAAATATACAGCCGAGATGGATTTCTCAGCTCCTTGATCAAAAGCTGCATTCTGTCAGTTTCTGGGCTACTGCTGTAGCCCTGATAAAATATATATATTAGACAGCACACGAGCCTGTAAGTTATTTGAACTCCATGTCCTGGTAGGCCTCTGGCTTAGCAGTACTTGCTTATTGGAAAGGAAAGGACAGATAGGTGTTACCAGATATATCAGCCTACCATATAGACATGACATAGGCTTGTGGTTTATATTTACTTTTGAGGAATAACCACATTGGTTTAGAGGGAGGTCAGAAATACATTTAGAAGACAACATGGGATGAATGGCTGACAGGGACCATCTTCTTGACTGCACTGTTTGAATATCCAGCTGCAACATATTTTTATTGCATTGTCAACTCCAATGCACCAACATAAAAACAGTTGCACTGTGTGAATTCTATAATATTTTCTGATCTCAGTGGGATTTCAGTGCCTTCCCAAAGAGATAAATTTCAATTTCTCTCAAGCAGGCCAACCTCAGGACAAGCCAAGCATGTAACATCTGTTTTCCTGCATGATGGTTCACCAAAAATCAGCATAGTCCTTTAAAAAAAATTCTTGCAATACATTATGTTCGCTGGGACCAAAACATACCCTAAAAGCAAAAAAAAAAAAAAGAGAGAGAGAGAGAGAGAGAACACATTTGTATTTTTTTTTAATAAAAAAAAATTGCTGTAAGTTACTTCTTTGTCCTGGCTTTTTGTTCGTTTGTTAGCATCATGTTGGTCATGTATAACTGGAAGTTATACACTCAGTTATACCTGTGTAGGTTCTTTTTTGGACCTTTTGCAAGGGGATATCCAGTACCTTCTCTGCAAAGCTTCCAACCTGGCATGAGGGTGGTGGGTGCTCTTGGTCACAGGTCTCTCTCCCTGCCTACTGATCAGTAGCAAGGACGTATTCTTGAACTGAAAAAAGAAGGAGCAGCCTGATGAGAACAGGAAAGGATATTCCTTCTTTCTTCAGCGCTCAAAAGCAGCCAGAGCAAATTCAGGCACATCATGGAGGCTGTTCAGTGGCCAAAGTAACAAAGCTGGACTTAGCAGTCTCCCAGCAGTTTTGTCACATCAGGAGAAGCAGGTGGGTAGAGGGAGCAGCCTCCACCACCTGTGCTGCCCTGTAAATATACCAGTGGAGAGTTATACTCTACTAGTGTGGTATAGAATCTCAGCCTAAGGTCAAGATACTATGTGTGCATATAGCTCTGCATGCACAGTTCCACATCTTCCCACTGCATACCAGCCACCAAGTCCTTGGTACTACTCAAAGCAGTGGTCCACAGACCTCTACTGGTCTACAAGCCATCAGGTGTTAGTCCATAGAGAATTTCCAGGAAAAGAAGGAAAGAAAGAACAGTAGCCAATGGGCACAAATATAGTACTGGTCCCTGGCACAGAAAAATGCTAGTCTCCCACCTCAGATAGCTTATTCTGCTTTGTAAGTTTGATACAGAATCTCAGCCATTGTTTGCAAATGACAATGCAACAAAATTCCTACATTGTAGGTCTAGTACTGATTAAATTCTGGAATGAAATGTGTGTGACCCTGGTGAATAAAATACCCCATGCTGGTGCACAGGGGTTAATGACACACTGCACACATTTACTGTTTTCCTACTTCCACTTAAATACTATTTTTGCTATGGAGATATACAAATTTCTTTGAGAACTTGATCATATCAAGTCTAAAAGTGCTAAAAAATCTAATATGTACTGGACCTCTCCCCATTGAGTCTTCTGCATTTTTGGTTACTTGTTTGCTTTTGTTTTCATTATTTTTAGTGACATGTCTCCCCCTAGCATCGCAATGCGCTTCTGTGTTTATGATTTTTTCCCTTTTCAAGTAAGAGACTGCTATAAAACATAAATGCAAACAAAAATAATTGACTGCTCTTTCCAGTACAAGACTGAATTTATATGTTGCCTCTAATATGAATGGATGGATGAAAAAAGGCCTGGGCCTCAAGTGGGTGGTAGAAAGTAGTAATTCAATTTATGTACAATGTGTCAGCCATATATTCTTGAGAGAGTCCTATAGCTAGGAATGGATTTTGTTTCAGTCTGCTTTTTGATAAGTATTTGTCGACATTCACACATTTCTTCACATGGAAGAATGAAAGAAACTTGAGATTTATTAAAAGAAAAATTCAAATGTGGAAGAAGCTGAAACTTGCAGATCTGTCAGCTTGGCAAGAGCTGATGAGAGGTGGAGGAAATGGCACAAATTATCAGATCCTGGTGGTCCAGAAGGGCCAAAGGCCCAAATATGTTGCATATGTTTTGTTTTGGGAGCAGAGTAGATTCTATATTTTTTTATCTGTTGCTTACGACAGATTGACCACAAGCATTTTGGTATGCAGTAAAATAGCTTCAAATCACATACAAATGCTGGGGGAGGTATTTGTTGTAACTATTGTCCTCTCCTCCAGTTCTCAGCTCTACATGTCCAGAAGCCTGAGGTGATTAGCATATGAAGTAGGCCTATATAAACTCTTCCCCAAGTCTCAAATGAGGAGGGTCTCTCCTAGCTCCTGCAAGATCTCTGTCTCACATAAACTCTGAATTTTCATAAGAAACCTGCCTCTCATGAAACTTGAGGCATGTGTAATAGCAAGAGAAGTCTGTACCGTATCGGAAAAAATATCAGCAACCCAAGGAGGGGGAATTTCCATCAGGGCCTAAACCCAATCTCAGCAGCCCTTACCTTGGTCTGGGGATTTGAGTGCTTAACTCTTCAACGTGTGGGATTGAATCCTTGTGAGTTAAATGAAGTTAGTACTGAATTACGACTTCCATCTTTTTGGCAGGCTCCTCATCCTTAATACTTATATGGCAGGCAGCTACAATGCGGCCCTTTCTAGCATGCCTACATGCCAGCTTTTAGGTATGTTAGTTTAATCCATCTGTCAAAGTTCTGGAGCATCTATCTCTTGAAGGAAGATTATGAGGAATCATATATATGAGATGGAGGAAGCCATCACTCCTTTTACCTTAGTTGTAAGCTTCCCACACTGGATGAGAAGTCACTGATTTCCACAATATTGGGGTTAAATTAACAAAGCAGGACTTTTCATTAGCCAACATTAGGCAGTTGCCTTAGGAGGCAGATGTTGGGAGGTGGCAATACACTGTTTGGGGACAGGGTTGTATGTCACTTAGCTTGCTCCAAGTCCTCTAAGCGATCCTGTTGCCTTATGTGCAGTGGAGAATGTTGCCCTATTGCCAGTGTGCAAGAAACACTAGTTGACAGTCCAGATAGCTTTTGAAATGGGAAGGACACCATCTTGTTCTTCACTTCAGGCACCAAAATATCTTGGTCCTGCTCTGGAAATTGAGGGACTGGCACTGCAGATTCTTTTAGTTGAGTTACAGGGTGAACCTTACTCTTTCTCATGCCTGTTTCCATTAGCATCTTGTAAGGAGGAGGGAATCCCTTCACACAGGTTTGAGCTGGTACGTGTCTGCCATGTTCCTTCAATAAAGCTGTGTCCTGTTTACTTTCATGTATCACTGCCTGCCTCTTCCTTTGTGCCCTGAGCAAAAATGTACATCCCCTTTCATGTGGTTTGTTTCTTTAGCTCCTGTATTTCTGCAAACCACCATGTCTTTGTTATTACAAGGCCATTGAACCTAGGTAATTCCCTACCTGAATGTTAAAATAGATGATTATATATCAAATCACCTTACTATATATAATCAAACTAATTTTTAAATGGCTGATTACAGCAGCAGATTGCACTTGAAAGAGGCTACCCCAAAGAATTAATTTCTGCTCAATTCAAAGGCAAAAACATATCAGAAACCATCATTTTTATTTCTTGACAGTTTTGTCCAAACACCACCACCAGTCTTCTTAAGAGATGAAACTCTAAAGGCTCCTTCTGCTCTCTTCCATTGACATGAAATTCATATCCTTGTAGAATTATGCTGTGTTTAGAATCCCTGTCAGCCTTAAGAATTTTGGAGATAAGTAAAACTAAAGCAAAGAAAAGAAAGGTAAATCTAATTAACTGTGTATTAATCAGAGCATGCTCAGAATCCCCCAGCTGGCATGGCCCCTGAGTATACCAGTTGAGGAATTTTGAGAACTGTAGGCCAGTGATGCTTAACCTTTTCTTTACCATGAGCACCTTTTAAATATCTTTTTGTTGCCACAGACCACCAAGACTTGACTCAAGATGGCTTCCGGCTATATGCAAAGTAACAAGAAATGTAACATGCTTTCTCTCCGCCACTCGGCGTCATTCACTTCCATGTTCTCACTGTGTGCAGAAGTGCTGAGTACTTTTTTTCTTCTATCAGTTTCATAGCTTTTGAAAGGTTTGAGATATTATAATGAAACTTTGTGCAAGTGATGTCTGTCACAAGCAAAAGACTCTTCTCTTTGAAATAATGTATAGCCACTCATCTTTCTTTCTTTCTTTGTTTCTTTCTTTGTTTCTTTCTTTGTTTCTTTCTTTCTTTCTTTCTTTCTTTACCTCTCTCTATCTCACTTTCTTTCTTTTTTAATAGTAAAAACTCATAACATTTCTTCAAGCCTTCATGACCCCCTGTGAGGATATCACAGCCCTCCAGGGCCCCCCCCCATGTTAAGAACCAATTTGTAGACAAAAAAAGTAACTGTTCCAAGTTTAGTTATTACTGAGTTAAAAAAAAACAACCCAACACATTACTAAGGCTGTTTCAAAAAAGTTGTCAAGGAAATCTCTTCTCCATACAACTTGAGAGAAAAAGAAAATCCTGGTCAGTCTTGCCAGAAATCTTACATTCAGAAAAGTGACCATTAAAAGAAGCTATTAAAGGAGCAAAACATGTGGTCTTGCTTCAGGTGAGAGCTTCAGTGAAATCTCAGTTTTCACTTTTCCCCAGTAATCTTGGATCTTTTCCTGTGGCTATCCTAGAGCACATTTGTCTCTTGCTGGGCCAATTACTAATTAATCTCTTCCCTCTCAAGGTTCTTGAGCAGAGGTGGAAAAAAATGTAACACAACACTTAATAACTGCCTAAGCCCTAGGCAACAAGCCATGGTAAGCCAGCAACCCTCTGTTCAAATCTACCAGGTATCTTTGGCAGAGCAGAGACATGAGACCAATCCATGTTTGCTAATACATAAAGTATGTGGATAGTGCTTATAGAAGAACAGATGGTATTCCATTGCAGTTGTATGTAATACCTGAACTTTTCCTCTAGAAAAATTCCTAGGGGTCAGGATGCAAATGAGCAGAAGACTGATGTCACTTGGAATCGGGATTATAGTATGTAAATACTACCAAAGTAAACACTTTTTAAAGTATGCATAGTATAAATCATTTAAACATTTTTGTTCCTTGATATATGTGATGAATTTGTTATTAGATGCTATATTTATCATAGGAATGTAATCTCTTTACATTAATCACACACATTTTAAAAAGTGTTCTATATAAGCTACAAACAATTTAGGTCAGCTGTTAATTGAAAGATTTGTGCAACAATACTATCTGTACTTTTATCCAGATTCCAAAGCCCAGCTGCAGGCTAATCTGATTGTCTTATACTACCATTGCTCTTATTTATTTTCATTTCATTTCATTTCTGAAATTCACAGGGGTCTCAGGACCTCAGCTAATCTTTCTTCTGTCTGCTCTCCTGCTATCAACTATTTCCCAGTCCGCAGCCCACTTATGTTTGAGCTGGTTTATTTACTCAGATTCAGCTATACCAAAGATCTGTGCACACATACAGTAACTCCCCCAAACATAGACACAAAATGCAATGAGTTCCTCACATCCTCACATTCAAGGGAAATGTAGACTTGCATTATCAGACGTTATTTCTCCCTGCTCTAGGATGAATGCTTTTCAATTTGAGGTAAATTTCAAAAGCAATATTTTAACATGTACTGGGGATGGGGTGGGGGAATGAAAAGTTCTCCCAGGCATGTCCAAGTCCTGTCAGGGAGCTTAGAATGGAGCAGAAAGCCTTGGTAAGAATAAATGAATGAATGAATGAATGAATGATTTTAAAAAGTAGCATTCCAGAGTGGGTTAAGTATGGAATGAACACATCCTTCTGTCCACTGGATCAAACGCATTTGAGTTCTCCTAGCAGACTTGAAATCTATGCCGGCCTGGACCTGATGTTCCTCTTTTCACATCTGTTGGGTTTCTTTATTGATTTAATTTACAGCCTGCCTTTCCTCCAGCTCTAAACACTTTATAATATAAATTCAATGGGAAGGAAAGCAACAACAAAAGAAGATCCACTGGAAAAGAAACAGCAGAATGCTGCTTTGTCCACTTACTCTGAGGAGGAAGAGTCAGTAGAACTGTGGAAATGGTAAACCTTCCATCATGGAAACCCTTATACTTCCACCTAACCCATAGGATCACTGTTAGTGCTCTGAGGAGGGCAGGTTGGATTTTACTCACATGATTTTTAGAGCAGATTTTCCAGTTCCAAAAATTTTTCCACACTGGAAGAGACAAGAAAATAAGCAAGGAAACACAATACATGCTGTGCTCCTTGTTTACATGTTGTATCAAATGACACCTTCTCCACAGAAATCTCTTATTTTCATCTACTATACAAAAAGAATTCATTAACTAACAAGAGAATCTAGTGGCTCATGCAACAATGTAAATCCCAATCCAGTGACTCTTACACCTATATAAGAGCCATTCCTGATGCCTCATTCAAAACTGGGTTTCTCTTGTTTTCATCAAGATTGCCTGATAGATGCTGCCTTTTAATTAATAGAAGCATCGTCTCCAAGTCAAGGGAAGTAATAGTAAGTAATAGTCCCCATATATTGTGCACTGGTCAGCCTCTTCTAGAGTACTACACTGAGTTCTGGGTGCCTCATTTTAAGAAGGATATAGACAAGTTGGAACAGGTTCAATGAGGATGACAAGAGATATGAAAAATAAAACATGTGAGGACAGATTGGAGGAGTTGGGCATGTTCAGCTTGGTAAGGAGAAGACTGAGGGATGGTATGATTGTACTCTTTAAATACTTCAAGGGCTACCACAAAGGGAAGGGTGCAGGCTAGTTCTCTGCTGCTTCAGAGGGTAGAACTAGTTCTAATGTTTTTAAGTTATAGTAGGGTAGATTTCAATTGAACATTATAAGGAATTTCTTGACAGTGACAGTGGTTTGACAATGGAACCATTGCCTAGAAAGGTAGTGGTCTCCTTCTGTGGATTTCTTCAAAAAGAGGCTGGATAGCTGCCTATTGGGGATGCTCTAGCTGGAGATCCTATACTGAGCAGGTGGTTGGACCTGATGGCCCATAGGACCCCTTCCAACTCTAAGATTTTATTATTATATGACCCCCTCCATTTTTTGTGACTGCAAATTATCAGTTTTCAAGGTGCACAATTTTTTCTCCCAAGTGCACCTTTGTATCTAATTGGATGTCTACATAGTAAAGGGAGTGGATGTAACTTTGTCAGTCTTTCTCTAAAATAACAATTCTTCACCTGTGGTCTGCAGACCCCCAGGGAGCTGCAATGCCATTCAAATGATGTCCACATCTGCCTTGACCAATCAACTTTATGAGCAGTGGCTCAATCCCAACCTTCAGTGTTGCATCAGCCAATGGCTACTCAGAAAGGGAACTTCCACCTGGAATGGAGGAGGTGGAGAAGGCAGGTTTT
Source organism: Iguana delicatissima (assembly GCA_948472985.1). Taxonomy (NCBI): domain Eukaryota; kingdom Metazoa; phylum Chordata; class Lepidosauria; order Squamata; family Iguanidae; genus Iguana; species Iguana delicatissima. The sequence continues at coordinate 148,461 of CAOKZL010002484.1, read as the reverse complement.
GTGTTTGAGTGTATGAGAGAGTGACGAGAGGAGAGAACAGAAGGAGGCAGGCAAGAAGTTGGGCAGCTGGGGGAGTTCTTGCAGTTTATGGAAGGATAGTGTGAAGGGTTCCTTCTCCCTGGCCTGGCATCCTCCCTGGGCAGAGGAGCAGCAAGCAGATCACATCCTATCGATGGGCTAAGTGGAAGGGGCCAGTAGCTGGGCATAGGGATAAATACCAGGCTGCCAGCTGTGAAGGTTCTGGGCTGAGAAGTGTGGAAAGAGTAACACCCTCATCAGTGGGGTGGGTGTTTGTAGTCAATGGTCAGTGGCTGAGTGGGCAGCAGTATGTGGGGGGGAGAGGCAAAAAGGTCCTGAAGAACCAGTGGATGGTTGGGCAGTGTGGAGGTGAGAAGAGAGGACTCTCCTTCCTCCTCCTTTGCAAGCCCTTCCTGGCTGTCCCACTGCCACTGCTGCAGCTTTCTCCCCCAGGGAAGACAAGGAGTTCCTGAAGGTGGAGATGGTCCCAGCTGTGCTCAGAGAGGCAATGGGAGGGAGGGATACAGCAGTGAGTGTTGGGAGTCTGCTTGAGGGGGAGACAAAGAGAGTTTCCTGGAAGGAGTGTGTAGAGGGCAAGGGAGTGGCTTCCTATGACCATGGAGGGAGGCCTAGCAGAGTGACACTGTGTGCGCTGTGGAGAGGGGAACGCTGAGATGTCCTGGGGATAAGAGGCTGAGTAGGGAAAACTACTGAAAGTGGAAGTTTTGGCCAGGAAGAAGCTGGTAACTTCTGTGCCTGGTGAAGAGGTGACTTTACAAGGTTTCCCAGGTGTCTCCCTAAGGCAGAGGGTGGGCAGTGTAGGATCCAATAAGCAGGGTGTTGGTGGGGGGTGGGGGGGATAAGGAGGGGGAAAGAGTCTTTGAAAACGTGCTTAGAAAGAATGTTTAAAAGAACAAGTAATATTAGGCCATGGTTCTGTGTTCAGGTATTGCATCATGATGATGATGATGATGTATGGAATCATTTCAATTAAAATATTATAACAGGAGTGTGTGCATCTACTTATTTCTTCCTTCTCTCTAAATTTGAAGACCCCTGATGAGCAACTTTAAATACATATTTGATACACTTGAGAGTTTTAAATCTTGGGTTAAGTTTTGGTAGTCCATGGCAACAAAAGATATTTAAAACGAGTCCATGGGAAAGGAAGGAAGGAAGGAAGGAAGGAAGGAAGGAAGGAAGGAAGGAAGGAAGGAAGGAAGGAAGGAAGGGGAAAATTAAGAACCACTGCTCTAAAACAAAATTCTGTTAGCTGCACTTGAGGATAGGGAACTATTAATTGAAGTTCTGTAGAGACTGGTAGAAAGGAACAAGAGAGATGGTGAATGATACAAATTTCCTTTTATATTTTCGATCCTATTTTGGAGTGAAAGGGCAGGGTCAAAGGTATTTGAATGAAAGGAAACTGTGGTCCACAGAGAAAGGGGATTATGTCTTTCTTGAGTGCAGAAAACAGTATCTAAGTACTCCCAGATTAAATATCCTAATAGAAAGAAAGAACATTAAAAAGGGGACGTGTCATAAGGAAAAACTACTGAAAAATCACAGCCATACCAGGGTTAGCAGAACGAAGATGTGAAAACATACCAAAACAAGAACAAAACTGGACCATTTTATGAAATAATGGTGTTCTAAGCAAAAGTGGGATTGTTCTCATCTCTAGTGAACTTCAATATCATTACCTTCCAGTATTAGTTGCTAATCAGCCAGCAAGAGATGGAAGTTTGGGGAAAGCAAGCTTCTTAAGAAGATTACAGGTAATATTTAGTAACTAGCACTGCACTTTCTAAAAGGCAATTGGGATGGACATGGGCTTGTGTAAGTGTTCTGAGATTGAGTATACAGTTGACAGCTGGACTCAGTTTACTATCCTATCCAGCTGGAACACACACTGAATTCTAGCCATGAGGATACTGACAAATTCATGCAGCTCATCAGTGGTATGTAGTTATGAAGGCCATGTCTTACCTTTAGCAACACAAGCAATATGATGTGTCAGTCCATTCTTTTTTTAAAAAGTCCCAAATTCTGCTCTATATTTTAAAATTACTAATCATTTCTATTTTATTTATATGCCTCTGCATAGGAGTTTCTAGAGAACAAAAGCAGCAAGGTGCTGCTGAACTCATATTCTACATGAGATTTCCCACATTCTTCTTGATGGCAACCAAATAGGCCTGATCCAGTTTAATCCTCTCTATGTGTGTATGGCTATAGTTTGATTGCCATCTTCTCTTTGCTGATAGCCTACTTTATATTGGTCTCTATTTCCTATAGTTTCCCTTTCATCACACCCTTCCTAGCTTTTTCCCCTTACCTGTCACAATGAATATTTAACTACTATAGGTGCATTGTATCTGCACACTGGAACTGCTTTGCAGGTTGTGCTCAGAATTTGTGGACATACAAATATCACAGAGGGAGAGAAGTTGTCACAACTGCATAATACTCTCCACTAAGAATACGGGCTGTAGGATTTATACAAATTTTTCCTTAACCTTGAGCTCAGTAGCCTAACTACTTTATATTGCTTTCAGTTTTTAAATGGTCCCTGCCTGCCTGCCTGCCTGCCTGCCTGCCTGCCTGCCTGCCTGCCTGCCTGCCTGCCTGCCTGCCTGCCTGCCTGCCTGCCTCTGCCTGCCTACTCTATCTATCTATCTATCTATCTATCTATCTATCTATCTATCTATCTATCTATCTATCTATCTATCTATCTATCTATCTATCTATCTATCTATCTATTTCAGAGAGAGAGCTAATGTGGAGACCAGGGTTTGATTCCCTGCTTGGCCATGGAAACCAACAGGGTAATTTTGGGTGTGTCTCATGCTCCCAGCCCTAGAAAACCCTGTGATAGTTTCACTTTAGTGTTGCCATAAATTAGACATGACTTAAAGGCACTCAACAACAATCTCAAAGAGAAGTACTATGATGGCAGAGTCCCTGATGAAAGCCCTGAGATTTACTAAGCCTGGGCAGGTCCATATTTCCAGGATAGAAGCTGGTAGGTAGTAACTTTGTTCTCCCTTTCTTGCAGCTGGCCATTCCAGATGCTTTTGATAACTAAGCAATATTAGCACCCATATGGCACTATATTAATGCTAAGTATATTTATTGCTACTATTTCTTTAGTTGGCAAAGGCACTTAGTGAGCACAGTCCTCTTACTGCACATTAAAGATGATGTATCATTCCATTTTTTTTTTAAAAAAGCCTGTATTTTAAAATTATTGATCCCTTCTTTTATTTACCATTAAGAAGTTGGACACATTTCTCAGAAGACATCCCCCCAAAAACCTAATTTTACTGCCTGCTTTGAGAAAGTTGAATTGTCATCACTATAGATAAGGTTGTATCACATACCTAAGATAAGAACTATTTTGTCCAGTATATAATGTTAAAACAGACTAAGCTGATTTCAGTCATAAACTGTTTGGAGTGGTATACATTGTTATGACTCTAGGTTTAGGAGTTCATTCACTGTTTTAGATGTATAGCTTCTTAGTGAACTGAGCCCTACACTAGACACTTAAGAAAAGCTTAGCTGCTTTTGAGATAATTACCTGAAGAAGTGAGAAAGATTCCTCCATTATTCATCATGTCTTGGATGCCTGCCGTCTACAAATTAGGCCACATGAAAGTATCCTAGTTTGAACATTCCCTCCCCACCAAAAAATGGAAAGAACAATTACAATATTTATCATTTTGCATGCACTTTTGCCCTCATCCAGAGAAAAAAGGGACAGTACATGAAGTGGATTAAGTGGAAGCCCCAACAACATTAACTTTGTTAACGGAAAGGAAATCTGCAAAGTTGGTACAGGCTGAGGCATTCCTAGTTAAGGAAGAGTGTAGGTCTGCTTTGAGTTGAAAGGAGTTATTAGCTGCTTCTGTTCCAATGGACCAGACCTTTATTTTTTAAGGAGGATCTAAATTACTCTCCTTCTTCCAAGGCCCAGGACTGTGGATGTATGCTCTAGACAAGATCCACAGGATCCCCTTCACCCAACTCCTGGATCCCAATATCCAGGAGTGGCCAATCTAGGTGATGCCCTTTCATCTAAGGGATCTCTTTTCACTTTTGAATCTATTTGTAACCAAACTTCTTGTTAAGAATGGAGAAAGTGTAGACTTCCATTTGCTGTTGGCCTGGAGCTATTATCATCCCTCATCCCTGGCTATACTGGCAGTGACTGATGGGAGCTGCAGTCCAACAACTTACAGAGGACTAGAGCTTCGGTATCCATGATCTACACAGCAGATTCTCTAGCTAGTGGTAGTACAGTCAGTGAGATACTAACATAATGCTCAATACTAATTAGAAATCTATCCTCCACATTCTGAATTCACTGCTGTTTCCAAAACAACCTACTTCACTTATGTTGTATTCCACTAGTGAAGACCACCCTAACAAGGATCAATGAGGCTGTTAAGGGTTTTTCAGACATTATACTATTTCTGAGCCAGGGTGGTGCAGTGATTTCAGCATTGGACTACAACCCTGGAGACCAGGGTTTGATTGCCTGCTCAACCATGGAAACCCACAAGGTGACCATAGGCATATCACACACTCAGCTCCAGAAAATCCCATTCTGTATTTGCCTTAGAGTTGCTGTAAGTCAGAAATGACTTGAAGGCACACAACAATAACAAGCTATTTCTATTTGGGTAGGATCTCTTCTGGAGCTGATGCCTAAGTTAGTAAAGGTTACTTCTTGTGATGGAAGCAACCTGTGTCTCCAGTGGCAAGGATTTATTTAATTATTTATTAAAGGTATAGCTTACTTATCTCCCAAGATGGGATTCATTTTGTCACCTCTTTCTATTTTTCCCACCCAATATGGGATTCATTCAGGATTGCTCAAGGAGCACCTCTCCACAACAGTGGACCTGTTCCTGCAGATGTAGTAAGACTCCATCTATTCAAGGATGATCAGCTTTAGTTTGTTTACTTTCACCCAAGTCCATTACGACAGTGGACATCAGTTTAGCACTTCCTCTGATCAGTCATTTAAATTGCCACATGTTTGTGTATTCCTAAAACGATATTTTGAAGGAAAAATGCTTCCTTTTCTTTTGGATACTGCATATATCCATAGCAGAAGGTAGGAAAGGCATTACTTTCAGTGAGTGAGAAAATGTGAATGCTTATTTTGTAGTACAATGCCATGAATGCCTGGTTGAAAATAAGTTCCACTGAATTCAGTGGGACTTACTCAGGGAAAGCATACATAGCAGAGGATAACAAGTTGTGACCTTCCAGATGCTGTTGGACTGAAATTCCCATTCATCCTAACCAATATAGACAGTGCTGAGGATCTTGGGAGCTGCCATCTGATAAAATCTAGAGGGTGAACCTATCCCAAGTGTATAAAAACATACATTTGAAAGGCAATTAAAATTTGCAGACATAAAGTGCTTAGTAAGTATTTACATGAGAAGCAGCCAGCATGTTTAGCTTTGTAAAAGACATGTTGCCCAATTAATCCAGGACACAGTTTTGCTAATTGAGAAATTTTAATTAATTTGATTAATTAATCAAATGTTGCAGCCATGCTCCAACTCCATGCAAGGCACCATCCATAACAAGCCCGTGTGAATGACCTAGAGGGAAATGTAGTCAATTCTACTGAATTTTACTACCATCTTCTTCACAAGATACTACTGTTAAGGCAATAAGGGACCTGCAGTGCAAAAGAGGATAAGGGAGGTCTTACTTCTTCAGGTTTTGTCATTGAGCCAGACACAAAGCTATCACCACAATAAAGCAGAAGCAGAGTCCGTAAGACCCCGACTGCCTCCTACAATGCCTCCTCAGCATCTTGAGTGACATCTGCTGGTGAGACCTGAGTGCTTGGCAAACCTCTGGCTCATGGAGCTGCGTCCCAAAGGGCATCGCCTTTTCCATGCCTAGCCTACACTCATCTGTTGCGGACCTCTGTCGAACATATCAAATCCAAAGTCAGAATCCCTTCCTTCTGTGCTAAATAAAATCCGTGTCAAAGCGTCTGTACTGCGGGGCGTTTTAGAGGTAAAGGTGGCACTACGGGGCACTACATGCCTGTTTCTTTTAAGACGGGTCCTTCTCGGCTTGTTTCTGTGGATCAACGTTTCCCTCCCTCGTTACGGTGAAGAGGCAGCGAGAGACCGCCGTCCCTGGGAAGAGTCTAGGACCGTGTTCTACGCTCCGAGCTTGTTCTCTTAGGCTAGGGCTGGAGCACGGATTCTGCTTTTGAGGTCTCAGCGGCGAGACCGCGATCTCCTCGGGGTCCCTCCTCCGGGATCGCTGGGGTCGCTCCGGACTGGAACAGCCCCCCGGGCCCCCTCCCAACCGCAACAGGCGCGGCGGAGCGAAAGAGAAGGAATCGCCCGGGCGGGGCGGGGCGGGGCGGGGCGGGGCGGGGCCGCGCGGGCCGGGCGGACGCGCTCGGAGCTGTCCACCGTCCCGCGGTGCTGAATCGCGCCTCGCCCGGGTCTCGCACTCTCTGGCGCGCAGGGCTGGGCCAGAAAGAGACCGCCCAAGCTTGGAGGGACTGCGCCATCTGTCTGCTGAACGGGAAACCCAGCCGGAGAGGTAACCAAAAACACGGCGGAGAGGCACGAGGGCAGGAGGGAGGGCCTCCGCGGTCTTTCGCAGCAGCACGCCCAGCTCCCGCGCCCTCCTCTCCCTGCGCCTGCTGAGCTGATTGGGATACGAGCGCCCTGAGCAAGCGCCTCCCTCCTCTGCCGGCCCGCCCTCCGCCCGTCTGGGCAGCTGGAGTAACCGCCTTCAGCATCTGGATGGCAACCTCTCCGCCCTATCTGCTGAACAAGGACTCGGGAAAGGGATGGCGTGGCGTGGCGTGGCATGGCACGGCGAGTGAGCTCATGGCCCAGAAGGTAAGGCAAGTGGGCATGGGAGCGGTGAAGCGTGGATGTCTGGGGGTGCGCGTGTGCGTGCGTGTTGGAGAGAAAAAGCAAGAAAGCGTTAGGAGCGGAGGGATGGGTTTCCCTTCAGTGGGGAAAGAGGCGCGAGTTTGCCTCTCTCCCTGGAAGTCCTTACCTGCATGTTGGACGGCGGGTGCTTTCAGGACTGTAGGGCAGGGGGAAAATGGGATGCTAAGGCAGAAGCCTTCTCTTTCCCCTCCTGCCTTCTCTTCCTGTGTTTTGGTTTTCCGCCCTCTGCCAACTCGCGCATCAGCTCCTTCTGCTGAACTCCTACACGCACACGCACAAACGCACACATACAGCGCTTAAGTATAATCTGAATCTCCGAACAAGATGACGCACGCGGGGAGAAAAGGCAGCGGAGTGCGTCTGTATTTCGTGTATACATTTTGTCTTACTTTCTCGAAGTCGCTAAGCTCCGCTGCAGCGCGTCCATCTCTTCCTCGGAGCTTCCTTAACTCCTCAGGGCAAGAGTGCGCCAGCCTCTTGTGATGTCTTGAAAAAAACGGACAGTTACCCGCGATTCCAAAGGAAAACCCAAAGCAGAACTGGAGTTTTACCAAAAGGGGTTGAAGAAAATGAAAGTTTTCCCTTATTGGGGCGGGGGTGTTTGTGGAAAATTGAAGGCATGAAAACTATGTACCCACATATGAACTGAAGAGTTGACTCTCGTTCCCGTGAAGAGGAAGGTGGTGGGCATGAGAAACTTTGGCTGCAAGAGGCACCAGAGCAAGGGCGTCTAAGTGGAAAGGAACCAATAAGTAACTTTCCGTCCTCCATCCTCATCACATCCCCATTCTATGTCAAACATTCTGTGTGTGTGAATGACTTCACTTGTTGGATGTTGCTCTCAGTACACACCATATATCTTCAAGACCTTGCTTTCCTTGCTGCTTTCCAAAAGAGGCATTCAAATCCTGCTCTCTGAATCCTCTGAGAGGAGAAAGTTGGAAGTGCTTGGCTAGAATTTCCAGACTGATCCTGAAGCTGGATTTGGGGGTGGTTGGTTGGTTATATTTATATGCTTATCAACCCAATAGCTTACCAGGCTCAGCAATAACAAGATAGGCTGTTTAGTCACCTTCTCATGGGTTAATGACATTTTCAGAATCCTCCAACCTGCAATTGGAGAATCCAGAGGCAGGCAAGACCATTAACATTTATTCTCAAGGACAAGTCTTTATTTCTCTTCTCCTTGTGTTCGCGGATCACCTCTTCTGTTGTGTGGGCACTGGGCAACGATTTCCTTTTTTCCCCAAGGTAAGCTCGAGCTCTTTGTGTGGTGCTGGGTGGATGGCTCAATAGGACAGATGAAGTTTGCTTGCCTTTATCCTGTTGCTTTTAGCTTTGCTGTCTCTGAATCCATCAGTTTGAGAAAGAAGAGACGAAATCCTTTGCTAGCAGTTTTATTGTCTGTCACAGGGGGAGAACAAAAATGAGGGAACTCTAATTGAGTGAGGATGTAGAAATCTCATCTGATCATGGTTTGCATTTTAAATGAAAAGATACTTGAAGCTGAAGGCTGACCCACATTAAAAAGGCAATCAAGAAAAGACTTGGAATAGCAGCTTTTTTCTTAACTTTCTCACAAAACTCCCTTTCTAGTTTGTCCGCCATTATCCCTTATCACTATCACTGTCTGTTTATATAGATTATATACTTCCAAGTCTTTTTTAAAAAAATCCTAGCTAACAATGTTCAGAGGCACTAAGAAATATTGGCATGGCTCACAGAAGTTAATGAGATGAAAATCCATCATTTCTTTCCTGTTCCTCCTGAGTGAACAGGAATAAATAAGTGTTCCTCTTGAGCAAGCAGGAATAAACTATGAAGTTCTCTTCTTTGGTGTTCTATCAATCCCAGAAAGGAGTATGGATGTGTATTTTCAAAAGTAGAAATCAAATTATTGTTAGTCAAGCAAGTTGTATCCCTAGCAGGGTTTATGTCTATATGCTTAAGGAAAGATGGAGTATCAGGAGAGATCAGATCTTTGGAGGAAAGGTCATTTTGAAACAACAAATAACCACTGCTTATAATTTTTGTTACACCCTTTCAGTGACATGGCAGTTACCTAGAGAAAATAAGATTTGTTTGCTTCGGTAGTCTGTTGACATTTGCTTTAAGTCAAAGGGGTCACTTTGTACACAAAAGCTCTTCTAGTCTAAATATCACCAGTAGGCTGCTGGATGGAGGAAACTGGCAAGACATCTGCATCTGGAGGCATCTCTGTAATGTTCTTAGCATTATTTTAAGGTGCTCCATTTAATCTAATCAAAACTGTACAAACCCTTTCTCATTGTGTTCAATAGCTAGTGAAAAGCACTTCTGTAGAAGGCACTTTTTTTGCTAAAGGTTTCTACGTATCTCACAGTACTTATTGTAAATGCTACACATAGAAGATGCTTGTTTACTTCTTCTGACATGGAAATCTGTTGCTATCAAAACAGCTATTATCTTTTACACTTTTCTACACGCATTTCTATATTGTCGAATGTTAAAGATTGTTTGCAGTGTTTTCCATCAAGGGGTTTGGCAGGGTGAGGAGGTCTCTAGGGAAGAAACTTAGGTCAAACTATGTATTTGCATTAAACTTTACTGTTGTTGGGTTTGTTTTTTTGTTTTTAGAAGTATAAGGTTTATGAGAATAACTGGGCATGGTGTAAATTATTGGACCACCTTTCTTTACTTTCTCATTCCATCACTTTGGCATTCATTGGCAATAGCACGTACTGTATGCATATAGTATCCCCGACCTGCATATCTCTTTGAAAATAAGTTTATTAGTGACACTAAGGGAGAGTTCACATCTACCTGTTGTTACATGTAGAATACCCGTTGCATATCAATCTGTGAAACACCCTTTGCAAACCAAATTCCATATATAAACTTTTCTGCTTATCTCATATAATCTCAGAGATGCTGCTTTTTGGTGTTAGTGGTTTATAGCCACTAAGTGGTACACTTGAATGTGTGAACTGGTCTTCTATTTTGAGGAAATATATGCAAATTGAAGGAGCAGTTTGCAAACTCCAACCCACTTGGAAGCATCCCTTGAAAGCAATTGAACTAATTCTGAGTTAAGTAGCTTGTGGAATCTCAATCTCATCCTCAAATACACTCCAAAATTTGTACTGGGAACAATGAGCTTCTTTTAACCCTGTTTACTTGTGATTAAGACTTTTTTTTTTTTTTCATTCCAAATATAATCTGTATATAGGATCAACAATGCCTGTAGTTCTTAAAATTGTTAGTTTACAGTGCAGAGCTGTCCACTCAGACAGAAGCTTCAGGGAGTTCAAGAAGAATTATTCCCAGTTAAACATGTAAAGATTTATAAGGTTTTAGTCTTATGCATACTTGCATAAAATGGAAGGAAGCCGCATTGGACACAGCAAGATTTACTTCTGAATAAATAAACATTGAATGCCAAGAGTGATACATTTTAATAGATAGAGCATTCTATACAATTTTTAGTCCCAACTAGAACAGACTCACTGAATGAATGGAAGTTACATAAGTATTAATTTATCAAGTTGCCATCAATTCAGTGAGTCTACCATGGCTGGATTTAGCCCAGTTCACTCTCACATTTTAATTTCTTGGCTAGTTTTACAATAAGGCCACAAGCTCAGAAGGCTCTTTTTAAAAAAATAAAGCAAAAATGAAAGCCCTAAAAAGTGTAACTTACTTATGATCTGTTAGTGTCCTGCTGCTGTTTTATGGGATGCATTTAGAATGCCTTTGGCAACAGTGTGGAGTGGACATGTACACACTGAAGGACTTTATAACAAAGATCTGCATTATACAACTGTAGACTGTCATGCCTCTGAGGAATTTTCAAACAAAGTTTCAAATACGTAATTACCATGCAAATCTAGAATGTGCTGAAAGCTTCTATTAGGTAGTACTGGAATCAAGTGCTGGAATCAATAAAGACTTTTTTGCTAAAAATAGTCATGTAAGCCAAGAATGATTTTAGGAATTCCTCTAGATCTGGGGTGGCAAAGTGTGTCACACAGGCCACATGCGGTCCTCTGGGGAGTAAAGAAATTTTTGCTCAAAAATGCCCCCCCAATTATCTATAGGGTGCATAGAAGGCATTTCCACATATATGGTCCCCCAGATCCCATAGGGGTCATTAAAATTTGCAAAATTTTTCAAAAAAAATGTCCCCAAATGCCTTCTAGACAGGTTCCATGTCCCATTGAGGATGTTTGGGGGCAAAAATGATTTTTCTGGGGGAACAGGTGTGGCCGAACAGGGTCTCATGGAGGGCTAGTGAGCCCCCCTAGATTTCCACGCTTGCTCAGAATTATTTGACAGTTATTTTACTATTAAAAAAAACCTGTGGGTCATGAGTCATATTATAAGACTTCACAAATAATTTTTATTCCACTATACTCATAAATAAAATTAGTTCATAGCGCATCTCATGAAAGTTGGCTGATCATGTGAAGCTTCCAGGCTTGGTTTCTTTAATGGTTTAGGTATTCCTTTCTTTATACCATCATCTGCTAAAAATCTCCATGTAACATATAACTGCTTAGCTTATAGGACCCTGGCATGTTTGCCTCAGGAAATAAAGAGCCAGCCAATAAAACAGTAGCCAGAATCCTATTGGTGAATGTAGTTATATGCCTTCAGTTCAATTCTGACTTATGAAGATCTTATCATGGAGTTTTCTTGGCAAGATTTATTTAGAGGTGTTTGTCATTGCCTTCTTCTAAGGGTAAGAACTTGTGACTTGTCCAAGATCACTTAATGGTTTTCTGTGTCTGAGAAATGGTTCAAACCCTGGTCTCCCAAAGTCATACTCCAACACTCAAACCATTATGCCACATTAAATCTTGTGTGCTATATTGTGTATGCAGGTGTACTTTTGGAGTAATTGTGCAATAGACGTATTCAATCTGTGGTTCTATAAACAGAGTTTCACGAGTATAACAGTTTCATAGGGGCTAAATTTTATGGTTAGTTCCAACTAAAGTCAAGTCATTGAATCAAATGAATTTACTTATGTGTTGATTCACCATTCAACTATCAATATAATGGGACTATTTTAGTTGGGACTAACCAACAATATTCCAGTCAAGCAGTTGCACGTTCTTAGATGTCTTTGCTTTCAGTGTACTAGTTTATCCACTGAGGTTACAGAAACAGCCATTGCAGAATGGGACAACGAGTAGACATACTAGTAGATGTCAACTGATTGTACAATGTTGGTATTCAAGAGAAATAACTATCTAACTATGTGAGTACAGATTTACATTACACAAGGGTGGTATAAGACCTCATCTATTGTCTTATAGGAATTTAAGGCTGTGGGTCTGGCAAAATTCTTCAGACACAGATTTTAAAACCATAACTATCGTAACCTGGCATCTACTTCTTCTTTTCCCTGTTTTCTAGTTTTAAAGAATTTTGGAGGTTCTACAACCCAGTAGAACCTGCCAGCAAAGTGGTTCATCAAATGCAGAAAACAATGTATGAGGTGCATGGTTCTTTTGCACTGACCTAGTTTCCTTCTCTCCTAGACAACATATAACTTAGCAACACACAGAATGTCAGTGGTGCAATCTTAGGAACTGCATTAAGATTTCAGTGGTTCCTCCTTTTCTTGATGGACCATCAAGAAGACCATCTTCTTGATGATCTTGCCTGTAAGTTTCATATTGTCATATCAGGAATTGTACCATTTCAGCAGATATAAACTGCAATTTAGGAGTGGCACCTCCATGAAGGTTGCTTCTTTTAGTGATGAAAGTGGATTACGTGTTTTGCATAAACACTCCTCCTATTATGACAAAAAAGCATCTTGATTGCATAAAACATTTTTCTAGAACTCCACATTTTTTGCATTTTTTTCAATCTATTCAGAGCTACCTTCTAGTAGTAAACAAAAGCCCAGAATACTTTGCATTTGTATTAAAGCCAGTCTTTTGTGCAAGAGACAAACATTGCCTACTCCTTAGAATTAAGTGGGTGACAGGCTACTGTACAGATTATTGCTAAAAATTTATGTATTGTTACTATTACATTTTTTGAATTTGTCCATTGCAAACAAGTAATGAACCCTGTTTAAGAACATTCAGGACACTCCTGAATCGTACAAAAAAGATAAAAGCATGGAGCTTGATTGTAAACATGCAATCTATACATCAGCCTTCATTGTCTCCAAGCAAGATAATCAAGCATTGATTATTTGTACCTAACCCTTATGATCAGTGTGAGATTGAGTAGTTTAACCCACTTCTCTTATCTTTGAAATACATAATGTTGAACTGAACTTTGCATTCCCTATCCTTTCAAGATGAATATGAAGATGACTTAGCCTTTTAACGTGAAACAGAATTGTGCTTTAATCCAGAGTACAGAGCACTGAACACTGAGATGTCACTATCATTTTAGTATCTCACTGTTCAAAGGGATTATTCTGTTGCAAATGAGTGTGTGAATGATATGTTACACAAGGCATAATTAAATCAAAGGCCTCATTTAGCTCTGCTGTAGTGTGTTTCTTCACTGGCTTGTACCCTGTCTCAACTACTCCTTTTTGGCCAAAACTTCCCATGTAATGGTGATGGATGTTGTTGCAATGCTCAAATAGCAGGATAATTGTTTAGTGATGTTTTTAGCAATGATTCAACCAAAATGGATTTTCCCCATTCTCATTCAACATTTCAAAGTTACATTGATGTCAATTACTGCAGAGCCCTAGAGATAGATATGCAGAACTCTCTTTACAATTAAGATGCATCATGATATGATGACACTGGATAGATAAACTGGATGCGTAATGGTGTTGCCATGCATTAACAGCAAATAAACTGTGACTGTCAATGTATTTGTAAATAAGTTGTACACATACATACAACTGATATTTCATCCTCTAGCAGAAGTGCTCTGCAGGGCTTTTATGAATAAACAAATAAGCTATTTAAAAAATTGCACTGAAATAATAAATGTGCTGTTAAAAAAAACAACTACCAAAACAATAGAATCACAACATTTAAAGCAGCACATTAAAACAGAGATAAAAGATATGTTGCAGTATTTGAAAAAATAAAATGCTAAGGTGAGTATTTTGTTTTCAAAAATATAAAACTACAAGAACGTAATACCACATCATTGCTTTCAAAGGCCAGAGAAAATAATTTAAAACTCTGCAGAAGAGTTGTTTGTTTGGTGTCAAAATAACATTAATATAGAAACCAGCTGGGTTTGCATACAGAAGGACCTTCATCTCATAGACACGCTTCTTACTTCAGCTGAAGGAAACAATACTCGGAGAAGGATCACAATTTAAAGATTCTGGTACGTACATGTGGAAGAGGGAAAACCAAGGTTCCAAGGCATGAACAGCTCTGAAAGTCAAGACTGATACTTTGAACTATAGCCAGATACAACAATGAACATGCATGACATGTATATAATGCCCAGCCTTCTAGCCATATTGTGCACCAACTGCTAAACCATTTTCAAAGACAGTCCCATGTCCAACACAATGCAGTCACCCAAGCAGGAGGGTATCAAAGCATGCATCCCTGAAGGCTAGTTCCAGCAGGAAACTTTATATATTATCTAGCAAAATGTCCACAATTACAATAGAGAGGATATAAGAGGAGGGAGATGTGCACTGCAAAGAGTTTGAAAGAGTGCACTGTGATTCATCCTTTGCAGAATTGCTCTTATTGACGGTCAGGTTACCATCTGCTTACCAGGCTTTTGGGCAGCACTCAAATGTGATATTATGTTCCATGCCCACTTCCAGGAACAAACGGCAGCTATTCATTTACACTGGAAGGAAACTATATTGAGATAAGGAATAAACCTCTTTCTTGATTGCTGTGGCCCAGTCATTGAGAATCAGGGGCTTACTTCTTCAGCTTAGTAGACCAGTCCTGATTGGCTTTTATAGACATAGACATTTTATTTAAAAAGACACTTATATCATCCCTGTATTCTACTGTTTTGTTCAGTTGTTGCCATTTTATTGATTTAGAGTGTTATTTGCATTTGTTTGTGCAATACTGCCCATTGAACTGTTTTCGCAGTTAACTTTCTATCTTTCATCCATGTTTTTCTCACTGTTTTTTCCAATACCAACATGGATGGTTTTGAGTTTATGAATCATTTTTTTTTCCATTTCTTGGAAGCTTCATTTCTAGACCATCAAGTGAGCACATGGTATGAAACAAATGAATAAGTACAGCAGATCTGAGACTAAATACACAAGAAACGTAAGGGACGTTGTTCAAGGATGTTATAAAAGTATTTACAGTCATCCTTACTATGATATAAATTTATACCAATGGAAGGTCTTCAATGGTCAGAAGTACTTTTTTCTCTCATTCAGTTAATGTTCTGGATTCAGAATATCTGTTTTCTTAATGGCCATACTTTTCCATTTGGTTCCTTCCCTGTTATTTTTACTCCAAATAACTTCCTTCCCCCTACTTTTTTTTTTTTTTTACTTCTGGGAAGATTGTATTTTGATACTAGTTGCACAAGAATGATGCAACTATGTGTATGTTGTGTGATTTTTCAGATTGGCTGTTACATGTTGTAATACTGTTACCGAAGTTCTAGATATTACCATGATCTCAGTCAAAAACTGAATTTGATCCTCTGGTCTATTACAGTAGTTGTAAATTCCATTATAGAGATAGATAGATTATAGAGATACTGAATCATTATGAACTACTGAGAAAATTTCACACCCTGATTTTCTAATTGGAATAATTGGGTAGTCAGATTTGTTGTTGCTGTTGTTGTTGTTGTTGTTGTTGTTGTTGTTGTTGTTGTTTTGTGTCATTAAGCTGCCCTCAATGGACCTTCTGAGAGACCTTGTTATTAACAGAACTGCTCAGATCTGTGTCTTCCTTGATTGAAGCAACCCAGCTGTAAAGCAGTCTTCTTCTTTTCCTACAACCTTCAAATACTGAAGAGTTTCTCCCTGATGTCACTTGTAAATAATTCTGTTGTGTCAGACATATCTTATAGTATGTTAACGATCTGAATACTTCTTACAGAGGAATTTTTGAACAGTCAAATATCATGTGCACCCTTTTGTTTTGTATTCATGGCACGTAGCTAATTATGACATCAGTATCAATTTAAAACAATCAAACAAACGATGGCTGCCATCCTGCACAGTATTTACAAAGTTGTAAGCTAGACTTACAGCATCATACATTTTAGAATTCATGTTTGTAATCATGACACCATTGCCATGATTGCAAATGCCTCCAAACCCATTTTAGAAGCCAAGCAACTACACCAAACCAGACATTCTGAGGCGCAGGCAAGAGGGGCAGTAAAGGATGACATGCCCAGCCCCCTCACACCAGCAAGCAATCATGTGATGAACACTTGTGACAGCCATTGCTGCTGCTCATCATACCATGGATCACTGGTCTCACTTCAGCCCCCTGCTTGCCAGTACCTCAGAACTCCTTGGTTAGTAGAACTGCAGGTTTTAAGATGGGAGAAAGGGGATAAGAGCCAGTGTGGTGTGGTGGTTTGGGTGTTGAACCAGGACACTGGGAGACCAGGATTCAAATCCTTGCTTGGCCACGGAAACCTACCAAGTGACCTTGGGCAAGTCCCACTCTCTCAGCCTTAGAGGATGGCAAGGGCAAACCCTCTCTGAACAAATTCTGCCAAGAAACCTTGTGATAAGTTTACTTTAGGGTCGCCATAACTCAGAAATGACTTGAAGGCACACAACAACAACAACAACAACAACAACAACAACAACAAATTGGGGGGAGTCAAAACAGGAGACTGGTTATATCTATGGCATATGTCTTATAGGATCTTCTCCAATGCTTCTGTTGATATCAGGGACAGGTAATGTGTGGTCCATGGGCAGCCTGTAGGCCCACAGTCCTATTTTGGATTCCCAAATTCTCAAGCCCCACACTTCTAAAAGAGCATGTTTTTGTTTTTGGACATCTCCATGGTTCCCAGATCCCAATTTTTTTAAAAATTAGGCAAACAGTGAGCCCAAAATTGCTCAGCACCATTACAAAAGTGCACCAAAATTGCAGATTTTCAGCTTTATTTGATTTTTTTTTGCCTCCATAAAAATGCTGAAAATTAAGCTAAAACAAAACTAGACACTGATTCACTTCTGGGTCAGCAAGAATGCCCACCTTGGGATGCAATACTAGGGAAGAAAATTGTTCCGTGCTCTTCCCAACCCTGGAGTTATATGAATCAGCATACAGGTGATTCCTTCAGAGGTACAGGCATATCCCTAATGATCACTGATATCACTGATGTTCAAATTTATCATATTTCCTCTCTGTGTTGATCTAGGAATAAGCTCTATTGAACATAGTAGGACTAGTAAGATTTACTTCTGCAGTAAATATGTAAAAGACAAATAAACACTATGGAACTTAGAACAACTTGTGCTTGGGCATGCATGCACAGATTTGCATTGTATAATTTATCTTCTGGCCTCTGCCACTTTCAACAAGGTATTGTACTCATCACTAATGTATTAGCAGCCACAGCTGAAAACCCTGCTCATTGTTTTTACATACTTAAATTATTTTTTAAAAGAAAGCAGGAAAGGGCAATCTGAGTGTTTCAGATGCTGGAGCAATGCATGGGGATTTTTAGCTTACAAATATAGATTAGTAAGGGGATCCATGATAGAGGCAGTGCTGACTGCTGGTTCCCAGATAAGTGAGGCAATACATCCACACAATGTTTTAGTCCAGACTCCAAAGCAGCTGCCCAAGGGGCCTAATCTATTTGGTGGATAGAATTCAGAACCTTGGATAGTTCTTTTACAGAGTGGAACCTGAACTAGATTAATCATTCCATTGACATAGAAGCCACCAGTCACTATTGGACACAGATATATGAATTTACACAAGTTATGGAGAAAGCACACAGGCAGAAACAGCCTCGTGGGACTTTCTAGAATCTGAGATTGGCCAATGAAGCTAAATGATCCAACAAAGCTAAATGAATTCAGGACAGAAGTGCGACTTTTTTCAAAAAGTGAAATGTTAAACTGTTGAAAGGTTGACTCAGCCTTCCATCCTTTCGTAGGTCGGTAAAATGAGTACCCAGCTTGTTGGGGGCAATTAGCTAAAAATACATTGTAAACCGCTTAGATAATACTTCGTTGATAGGCGGTATAGAAATAAATGCTATTGCTATTGCTATTGAAAGTGCAACCACAAGTTTTAGTGATGTCCACAAACTTGCACAACTATAAAAGGAGCTGAGATAAATTAATGGATGACAAGGCTATAAATGGCTATTAGTCATGCTGACAATATATAATATACAAGGAAATTTACATCTGTATATCAGTTGAAGAGCAACAACAACAGGAAAGGCATACTGACTTCATAGTCCTCCCCATATATACATAGTTGGCCACTGAGGGCACAGAATGTTGGATTAGGTTGCCCACCAGTATGATTCAATAGGATTTTTTAATGTTCTTAGCCTGACCTATGGCAGTGGAATGATATGTAGTCCAGCCAAACATCCTTGAATCCCATTGAAAGCATAAGTGTATAACTGTGATCTAAAGCCTTACTGATTTCAGTGACACATGCCCTTCTCCAGATTTCTCCATTAGAGTCATAATGCACTAGCCTGTGCTCATCATTACTATGACTATAATTACAATAGGCAGGTCGGTATTGATTGGATTAATGCTGAATCTCCAGGCATTAAAAAAGGGTGTGTGCTTTTCTTCTTGGTAGAAGTTACATCCCTCCCTAACCACTAAGGATTTATCAATAGCCCAGCACATGCCAGCTTTCTTACTGAGAGATACCATTAGTTCAGCAAAGTACACTTTTAGCCTCCAGACCACTGTTGAGATAACAGAATGGCCCTGAATATATTTAGCTTCAATAAATCATTAATTGATTTTAGCAGTTCCCCGAGAGAGTTCTGAGTCACATGAAATCTCTCCTTCTTTTTTTTTTTTTTTTTTGTATTAGCATTATTATTGCCTTTATGCTGATAATTAGAAATCCATCTTGGTCTTGCAGGAGTGAAAAATGACTCTTCTGGTTGAGCAGCGAGCAAAATAATTCAGCACTTCCAGCTCCTTGTGACAGCTGTACTTGGAGTGATCAGATATGATCTTCTCCAGAGCTTATTTGCATGCTTGGCAGGGAACTTATATTTGTGGAATAACTACTCTGTGTGTGAAAAACTGTGTTGAATCTTTTTATATCAGGCAAAAGTAGTCCAAGTCCAGAGATGAGGAAAATAAGCAGCCTATGATGAAATGTTCCACTGGACAGCATTTACATACATACATATGACTGTGCATATGGCAGTCTGATGAGCAACCCCATATAGGTCAAATATGGACAGACTTGCCCACTCGTCTCTTTATCTACATGTGAATGAAAAACCATACCCGATGTCTCTGCCAGTGGGAGCTTTTTTCCCTTTTACCACATACAGCACAAGTTTTATGTAATGTCTTGTTGCACATCAGTGTTTCTCGATTAGGGCCCAGTGTTTACACTTGGGGAATGATAGATTAAGCTTGTTTGTAAGGAAGCAAATTTAAATTAGTGCACTGATACTGCTTTTAAATGCTTTTAATGAGGAATGATTTGCTATTCACAAATTCTAGCTATAATAACTTACCCATGCTGATTATTATGCATTTTAAAACAATCATTCTTCTCAACATACTCAAACCTTATACAGGTTTGAGTTTCCACGGGGTGGGGAGAGGAGGAAAAATAGCTCACTGCTGGGGAAAGCACAGGATTATCTATCTCTGCCTTGCTGCCTATGGCTGACTAAACCCAAGGCTTGTTGTTCTGTATTGAAAGTAGACTGTGGACCAAAAGAAGGAGGGAATTGCTACTTACAGAATACATGATCCTACTCATTCTAGACAATAAGTGCTTATCTATAGGACTGGTTGTCAAGCTGTCTGAGTCTTCAAGTAGTTGCCAGGAGAGATCTAATGTGAAATTGTTGCCATTGGAAATGTGCCTCACCTATTTAAGGATTTAATCTATTATTTTTTTTCAAAAAAAAAAATATTTTTGCTGTTGCACAACAGGAAAGCTTGGTTTAATGATTAGATTAACATGGTAAATATTGCCACTCACTTGGTATTCTATTTAATTGTATTTTAGATGGAATTGAACTGAAGCCAAGTGGTTGTTTTTTAAAAAAAGAAGAACAATCTTCATCTATCCGGAGCTCTGATTCATCATGGCAGCAGGTGTAGCAGCATGGCTGCCCTTTGCCAGAGCAGCCGCCATAGGATGGATGCCGGTAGCCAACTGTCCTATGCCACTGGCCCCATCGGATAAAAATAAACGGCAGGATGAGCTGATAATTCTTAATGTGAGTGGTAGACGCTTCCAGACATGGAGGACTACATTGGAAAGGTATCCTGACACTCTCCTTGGCAGCACAGAGAAAGAGTTCTTCTTCAATGAAGACACAAAGGAATATTTTTTTGACCGGGACCCTGATGTCTTTAGGTGTATCTTAAACTTTTACAGAACTGGCAAGCTGCACTACCCAAGGTATGAGTGCATCTCTGCCTATGATGAGGAGCTTGCCTTCTATGGGATCCTACCCGATATAATTGGGGATTGCTGCTATGAAGAGTACAAAGACAGGAAACGGGAAAATGCTGAGCGGTTGATGGATGACAGTGACTCTGAGAACAATCAAGAGTCTATGCCAGCCTTGAGCTTCCGGCAGACCATGTGGCGAGCTTTTGAGAACCCCCATACCAGCACCTTAGCCTTAGTCTTTTACTATGTCACTGGCTTCTTTATCGCCGTCTCTGTGATCACCAACGTGGTGGAGACTGTACCATGTGGCACAGTCCCTGGCAGCAAGGAACAGCCATGTGGGGAGAGATATGAAATGGCTTTTTTCTGCTTGGACACAGCTTGCGTTATGATTTTTACAGTCGAGTATCTTATGCGACTCTTTGCAGCCCCCAGTCGCTATAGGTTCATCAGGAGTGTGATGAGCATCATCGATGTGGTGGCCATTATGCCCTACTACATTGGCTTGGTGATGACTGACAATGAAGATGTCAGTGGAGCCTTTGTGACTCTGAGGGTTTTCAGGGTGTTCCGAATTTTCAAGTTCTCTCGCCACTCCCAAGGCCTGCGAATCTTGGGGTACACTCTGAAGAGCTGTGCCTCCGAGCTTGGTTTTCTTCTCTTTTCTCTCACTATGGCAATCATCATCTTTGCTACTGTGATGTTTTATGCAGAGAAAGGATCATCATCCAGCAAGTTCACCAGCATTCCAGCTTCATTTTGGTACACTATTGTCACCATGACAACACTTGGGTAAGTGCTCTTTCCTGATCAAAGGTCAAGTATACTGATTGGTAGGATTTGCTAAAGTCCTGAAGTCGCGTATCTGTTGGGTGTGTGTGTGCATGTGTGCACGTGTGTGTTTTCAGCTGAAAACAGACAACAGATTTAGTAGCTAGTAGAATGTTTTTTACCGTTATTGTTTTTCTTTCATGGTCACCTTGTACATTACTTCTAGTAAACTTGACTTTCAGAGCTTCAAGCACAGAATGATGTGATGGCTTCACAGCAGTGATATGTCAGCTGTAAACACTGTGGAAAACTGAATCTCAGTGCTTTAGTCTAGGACTGCATAAAACCCATCCTGTTTTCAGTTTTGTTATCAGGAGCAGAAAATTGTTAAACTCTTCATCTGGTGTTGGTTTAAAGAATCTGTCTTTGCTGTAATAATAGCTGGATGGTTTTCACATTGCCTTTGACAGAGATGAAAATGGTGGTAAATTCAAATGTGGATCAAAATGATAGAATAAGGTCTGATCCTGTGAAAAGGAGAGGAGAAGGAGATGGGAGAAAAAAATAACCCAAGGAATTCAGTTGATTAAACTTGTTTTAGAATCAAATGTACACATCTTTTTCAAAGGTGTCTACCCAAGCATGACAATGTTTATCTTTGCGTTTCTAATATCAGCAACCTTCTTTCAGGCTGTCTGCTGAGAGATACTTAATGCAAAATATTTGAGTACTTTTTTCACTGCCTAGCATACAAACTGGATGGAGAAGGAAGCTATGCATGCTCTGGAACATCTAGTTGGGATGACTATCAGAAGACAAATGTTAAATAGATATTATGGGCAATGATAACACTTGTTTCACTTTCATCATTACTAAACAGTACATGTTTTGCAGTTTGGTTTGGTCTGGTTTTAGTTTTGTAAGTTTGTACAAACCTCCCCAAGGAAGAAAGTACCCCTAAAAAGTTTAGAAACTGAATTTATAAGACTGTCTTAAACATTGGTTGTTTAGATTGTTCTTTTGCCCCACAGTTAAATTCAAGCAAATGCTGCAGACAAAGTACTAAGAGCTGATACGATTCTAGAGAAAAGAGTTGGCTTGTTAATAGCAAATAATTTCTCCCAGCAGCTCCTGGGTCACTGACAGAAGCTTGTGGCTTTTATTATGCAGTGACCATAATACAACAGAGAAAGGCACATGGCTAAAGCCTTTGAGACCAGATTAAACATTAAATGTGATATAGGAGTGTGGCCCATGTGTTCAGATAAGATGATTGCATGCAAATATCATGCTGTATCAAAGATGCTGAATCCAAGCTGGGAAAATTTATTCTTTTGAATTGCAACTCCCAGAATGTCACAACCAGTGGCCTTGCCAGCTGGCAGATGCTAGGACTAGTGGACCAAAAGAGTAAATTTCCAGGTTCTGTGCAGTCCTTGGGACCTTTTGATTTGTCTTTAATGTTTTCATGGATCCCATTGAATTGTCAGCATTTTTGTACTTTAATATTAAGTTTTAGACAGTCAATTCTAGTGCTAAGACCTGGAGATCTATTAAAACAAAAATAGTCTCTCACACACTCTTCTGGAATTATAGAAAGCATGATCAGGGTCTGTTCCAGCTGTTTAAAATGGCTTAACCCTCAATGATCTCTATATGTAACATTAGAATTTCATTTACAAATTAGAAAGTGAAAAGTTTTCAGAAGTGTGAGTTGCTTTTGATTTTTTTTTAAAGCACATAGCAATTGCTTTCATGAGTCTGTCGCAAGATTTGGTCTGTTGCTGTTCTTATTTTTAAACGCTTTCATACTGTCTTTGAACATGCAAGTTACTGCAGGCTCTGAAAAAAAGCAGAGAGTTGTGCTTTGGAGATTTGCTGCTTTCTGGGAGAAACGTGAATGTGAAACATTCATGTACATTACAAGATCTGCTTGAGTGAGTGGTCATCTTCTTGCTAATATCACTACTTTTTAATTAGATTCAGAACATTGCCATAGAGACTTTAAAAAAACAGAGCACTTTTAGACTGGATGATGTCCTGAAATGCCTTTCATCTCTGTGTTAACTTCCTTTGGTGTTAACAGGTTGAAAGTAACTATATATATATATCTGGAGGGTTTAATCAGTTAAGAAGGATGTGTGTGTGGAAGTAAAAAAGATTATATAAAAAAATCAATAAGCACATATACATTCAGATGACAGTTACTGCAAAAATATTTTGAAGGGCAAATGGTGATAATGATGTGAAACGATAGCAAAAGTTGATAACTGCACAGATTTACTCATGATGGTAAATTATGATTCCCTAGCACATTTGAGGATAGGATACATTAAAAACTCCTACAAATACTGAGGAAGGGAGGACATGCACTTGTGATTATGAACAAGACTGTTTAACAAAATTTTGTTGTATTTAAAGTCCTTATATAACTCTCTCTGTTTCAGGAACTGAATGGATATTTCTCAAAATGTTCCTATCATGTCAGATTACCTGGTACTTACCAGTTTTGTAGGACTCCAGTTCTAATTATCCCTAGTAAACATGGTCCTTGGCACTAAGGTTGCACATTTGGAAGTCACTATATTGGGGAAGTCTGGAGTGCAAAACTGATATAAAATGTTAATTAAAGAAGAGTTAAAGATATGGAGAAACAACCTTGAAAATAGAGGCACATTGCTGGTATTTTCCAAGATACCAGGATATGAAATCTAGCTCTTTCTCAAAGCATGCAGGGAGGGATTCCATAGTACCATTAATTCTTTCTTCAACTAAATGAAGCTATGCCTTGGCAGAGCACCTTTTAATTCTGCCTATATTCATAATCCAAACCAATTGTTCTGGAGTACCCTAAAGCAGGATAATCATAGAAATTATAGTGGGAGTGCTTGAAACTGGCTGATGAAGTTACAAAACTGCAGACACTAAAATATGATGTTTAACATTTAAGGATGATCAATGTAGGCTTTTCACAAACTATTCTTCTCCCAAAGAGATTTAATGTCCACATATCTGTTATTATAAGTATTATTTTTTGTCTGGGATGATTTTAAATGAAGGAAGCTGGTATAGTCATTAGACTGATTTAGGACTAGATTTGTCACATCATTTTAAGATTTCTTTGATACAGACTGAAAAAGTCAAAACTTCATGATGACACAGTGAGGGCAGAAATCTATGTTCTATGGACTTCTTCTTTAATCTGTCATCCTTACATGTTATCTGACACAGGGGCTGTTCAGCTAACCAGTGGCTTTATATTTCTGAGACTATCTCATGTCATCCTGTAGTGTATTGTTGCTCTGCAAAGGGCAGCTCTGCACCATGATGTTGCCATAGTGCTTCTGTACATTGGAAGAAACTATATTCTCTCACTTTGGATTTCATTTCAAGAGGTCACAGAAATATTTGTTTTTGAAACACCACTGTTTATCTGCAGTTTTAAAAAATTCAAATTGAGATAACAATAATAATGATGGTGGTGATGGTGATGATGGCGTATATATACACTTGATTTTCCCATACATACCTGCCTGAGAAATGAGGTTTGCAAGAGGTGAGTCTTCTTTGTATTCCACCAGTGAGGGAAATATAAAGTAGGTGGACATGGGAAAGATCTTCTCTGCTGTGCCACCCTGGTTATGGAATTGAACCTCAGAGGCCCAACTGGTGCCAACGCTAGTGTCCTTCTGGTGCCAAGTTACCACACAGCTTTTCATTAACGCCTTAGGGGATTAATTTACTTTGAAATGTATGTGTACATGGTTTAAAATTGTTGCAGCTTTTAAATTGTTTTGGATATAGACTTATTTAATATGTTTTAATCTTGCTTAAATTATTTATACTCTTAATCTGGAGGTGTTTTAAATGTTGGTATATATTGCATGCCATTCTGAGATCTCATGATAAATGGGGGACTATAAATATTTTAATAAATCAAAAGAAAATGAATAAGTGTAAGCATATATCACAGCCAGCTCTTGTAAGGCTGGGGTCAAAAGGGACAGAAGTTATTGCACCATGGACTGGCCAAGACCCCCTCTAACTCAGACTATGCTGAAAGACAACCTGGACCTAGAGTCAGGATAGGTCATCCTTTTCCAAGGTGACATCCTACATGGGCCTCCAACCTAGTTTGAAATATTTTGGACAGGAGTTCAACACATCCAGAAGACACCGGATTGGGTGAAGTGAACTAGATGTTTAGACTGTAGGCAGATTCTTGGCCATAAAATTACTGATTGGTGGATCTGAGTGGTCTTCCTAAAATTTCCTCCTCTGATTAGAACTGGCTGGTGGGGCACTGACTGATTGTTTCTGTAATGTCCTGTGATGTTGCAAGTTCAAGACCATCTCCGAGCCTGGAAACATTATTACACAGTTAGACCCCTAATCCCAGAATCTGCCTGCCTGTAACTAGTACCCCCTCTGGATCAGGAGGATTCTGGTAGTTATAGGCCATTTCCGCATGGCAGTGCTCTTTCGTGATATCACACTGCAACTGAGGTCCGGAAGGGAGTGTGTCAGCAATGCTCACCTCCACACCTGCTCGCTCCCTGTGGAAGGCAGTGAGATTGCTCCGCCTCTTCCTTCTGCAGTGCAGCCGGGCACTTGCCATTGCTGCACTGAGGAGGGAAGCATCGCAATTGTGCTTCTGTGGCTTCCGCACAATGGTGAGTATGGGAGCTCTGCGTGATTCGCAGTGCAAAATGGATTTTTTCCATTTTTCAAATGCCTTGTGAGTGGGACACTTCATGACAGGATGGCAGCGGGACAGAGACAACATCGTGCGGAAACTTGACATGCCGACCACTGCCATTGTGTGGCAGAAGCGGGACAGCGACATTATGAGGAAAAGGCCATAGTCAAAAAAGTAATATTTCCAAGTACTGGACCTTCTCTTGGGCTTGAGTCTCATTCCTGCCAGGATATTCAGATGTGAAACAGTTGCAGACCAACCATGGGTTGTGGGTACACTAGGTTTCACATTTGAGAGTTCTATGAGTATAGGACAGGGATGGGGGATATGCAGCCCTTCAGATGTTGTTGAAGTGCTAGACAACCAAACCAATGCTGAGAAATGCTGAAAGTTGTAGTTAAACAACATTTGCAGGACCATATCATTCTTAACCATGATTTAAAATTAGGAACTTGCTCCCACCAGTGAGCTGTGTCACAAGTTTGTTTTATGTAATAAACTAAAGACTGTAAAACACTTCTAATGTTTTAAACTGCTGGAGGGAAGTGGGGGAGATACGCTAAACCACACTAGCCTTTTGTTAAATTTGTTTCAGATTGTTTCAAACCTACAGAAATAACATATGGATTACACAACATTTATTTATAGCAAAACATCAAATACATCAAATTTGGCAGCTGCACCCAAGACACACATAAATCCATTTGTCACAGTAGTTTGAAAATCTTAGCCATATCTTCTAAATCTCTGTTAAGCTATAATCTGAGTCTGGGACACTTGTTTCTTTGTTTATTTTTAAACACATGGCTCATCAAGCAGGAACAGGAGAGTGGTTTCATTTGAAGGAAGCTTAGTTGCTATTTGAAAGAAAAACATTTGGGGTTCAGAGTGAGATATGGGATCAGTTAGATTGTCATCATTGTCATCATAATCACTACCAACATCATCAGTATTCAAAAAATAACATTCTAGTTGCTGTATCAAAAATTAGAACAGGTTTATTAACTGATTACAGATAAACTGAGTAATA
Organism: Iguana delicatissima; assembly: GCA_948472985.1. Lineage (NCBI taxonomy): Eukaryota > Metazoa > Chordata > Lepidosauria > Squamata > Iguanidae > Iguana > Iguana delicatissima. The sequence goes on along the minus strand of CAOKZL010002484.1, from coordinate 121,455 downwards.
AACAATAACTATTCTTTCTCCTGTTCTCCATCCCCTCCTCCTCTTCTTCTTCATTCTCCCTCCTCCTCCCCCTCCTCCTGTCTTTTTATCAGTCTGGGGCTCAAAGCAGCTTAGAAAAGTTTTAAAAGATGCAGCTAAAAATCTATATCACACAGTGGTAAAAAGTATAATTAAGGTTTCAAAAAAAATTAAGAGCCGTTAAAAACAACCCATCAAAATTAAGAACCAAAAATATAAGGCAGCACAGCCCATGAAAGCCCTTCCTCCCTTCAAGCCATCAGCTAGAAACATCTCCTCCTGCCTGTGAAAATGATATCCAGCAACCCTTTGATAGATTAGTCAAGTGCATGAAAAATAAAATGGCAGACTGATAAAAATCTAAATATATGTGCCCATTTGTGATATAGAAAGAAATGAACAATAACTTATATGTAGGAAACAAATGAAGCAAATAATAAGAAGTCAGCTTTTTAACAGTCATACTGACATTTGCAATCCTATGTACTCAGAAAAAAGCCTCATTAAGTTTAATAGGACATAGTCACAGGTAAGTGTGTATGGGGCTGGGATCTCGGGTTGTCATACATGAGTTGAGTACACACAAAAATCATGCTGATATGGGATAATAAAACAGAAGACAGCTCCTTTTAAAATCTACTTATTTTCTTGCCAAATAAGTTTGTTGTTTGTAGTGTGGATGTGTGAAATGCAAAACTGTTTTTAGTGTTAAAGAGATCCCTCCAGGAAGCATTTAAGAAGAAACCAGATGGCCAGCAGTCAAGAATGTTACAGCTGCATTCTGTGTTGCAGAACCTCTAAGGAGAAGAAGGATCAGGTAGAAGACCTCCAAGATGCCTTCCAACTCCATGGTTCTAGGTTTTGATTATTCTAGTGTGTGGTAGGCAAAGTGCAAGGCAGACTGCAAATGGCATTCAGTCCCCCCAGGCAGGGTGTAGCTACAGGGGAGGGGGCAAAAATGAAGGTATTGCCCCCCAAAAAGGGATTCTCCTTCCCAAATAAAATTTTCATTCACTTTAAAACTTTAGCTGAACATTTAGCAACCCAGTTTAGACATCTGAGAAAGGTCAAAGTTACAAACAGAATGAGATCATGGCAAATAAAAGAGTTCTAAGTGTGAACATATTTTTGTATTTTTTTTTAATTTGGAATGCTAGAACTTTGGGTACTAAATTTTTTTTGGTTGGGCAGAATTATTGCTTAAGGAGTGATGTCCTCTTTTTGCCTGTCGCTACACCTCTGCCGAGAGGCCTTCCATACTCTCCTCTTAAAAACATCCACAGAATACTGGCCACAAAGAAGAACCAGCAGCAACCCCCTGAAGCTTCCAGCAGCTGCAACTGGCCCATAACCTCCAGCTGTCCCAGTTTGGCAGGAACAGTCTTAATTAATCATCCCACTTCTTCAGCTACTTTTAAAATATCCCAGGCCCTGCCCCAACCCACAATGGCCACAGGATTGTGACAGAATAGCAACAATGGTTGTGCATGACCACTCATTGCAATCATGGATTAAATCACTGATGGACTTTTCCTGTCAAGAAACCATGATTGCGCAGTCCTCACACCTCCCTCCTGCACATACTATCATACAGAACATCAGGAAGCACAATGGTTGGCCTTCCTTCCCCAGTGCAGCCTGGGAAACTACCGGGTTGCGCTGTGGAAGGGGAGTGGAGCCATTGCACTTCCTGATGTTCTGCATGACAGTAAGTGCAGGAGGGAGGTGGGAGGACTGTGCAATCATGGCTGCTGCAGAAGGGAACACTTCTATTGTACTCCCCTCCTGGGAGAGGCTTTCCCCAGATCCCCACACGATGGCTTCGAGAACAGGTAAGGTGCAGAAAAGGCCCTACCTTCTCTTTCCTCCTCCCATTTTCCATTTTTATCATCAGCTTACTTCAATTGCTGCAAACTGAATTGAAAGTACAAAACTAGATTAAACTCAATTAACTTAGCCAGGGGAAAAGAAAGAAGAAGGGTGAGATCTTATCCTTCCCAGTAGGCTCAGTCAAAATCAAACTGTTCTCCTAGTTTGTATGTTCTTCATTAATAACTTTTGCCATCTCAACCACACTCTGATGTTGCTGGGCTACAAACTGTCCTGATTTGTGAAATTCTGGACTTTTTAAAAAAGCCTGGCAGTGAATTGGGGTGAAAATAGCCCCAAATGGCAAAATGCATCCTGGTGGTGGTGGTGACCCATTTTTTTTCGGTTAAGAATCTTTTAGGCGTCGAAGGCACAGAAATGAGAAAGAAGATGATGGTCCTCCAAGGTTCAGGGAGGGCTAGATTTGGTCCCTGATCCCTGTAGTTTGCCCATCCATGTATCATGAGGAAGGTCACTTTCTAGTTATGAGTTCAGGCAGACAAAGAGTCTCTGACACATTATCAACAATTAGAAAGCAGCAGCTATGTTCTGCTATTTCCTAGAGAAGCATGGTTTGTTTGTTAAAGTTTTCAAACCTCTTCAATGTCAGTGACTGCTTTGTAATTAAGGACAGAAAACTGCCTTTTGTATGAAGCTCTATAGTTTCCTTGTCATTTTTGAGACTATCCAGGTTAAATTGAAAGCAGTAGAGTTAGTTTTTATGCGGAGCACAGCATACATATTCTAAATGGAATCTGGTTCCTTTCTTTACAAAGATATTCTTGCACCCACCCCCCCCCACAAATTGGATGCCTTTCTAAATAAATGTGTGAAATTCAGTTCAGTGCCTTGAATCTTTGGCCTTTGTGAAACCTGGAGAACTGAACTAACTGTTACACATATGGTAAAGCAGGGGTTTCTGATTGCTAGATTTCATGAAGCCTAGCCAAATTTCCCATAGAGTTGCCAGATCTCAGGGCCTGGCTCCAAATCTCCAGTTTTTGCAGGTCATCTCAGGACAAGAAACAAGGGTGCAAATTCTCCAGTTTTGGTGGCTCGGTTTTGGGTAAGAAGAAAGGTCAGTGTGCAAATCCCTAGCCAAGGTAGGAAATAAACAGTTTGCTGCAATCTGCAAGAATTAATGGATTGACTGCTGCAACTTCAAAGACCAGGACAGTCGGGAGGCGGGGGGGGGGCTGTGTAGGTGCTTAGCTAGCTTCATTCCTTCCTTGCAATCATTGCAGCACCAGGATTCCACCTCCAGTCTGATCTGCATCTACCTTCTGGCTAGAAGCAAACAGGCTAGGTTAAGTTACCTTATCCTGTTTTCCTAGGAAGTTGAGAAGGAATAATCTCTTCATTTCACCTTGATCTGGAAACAACCCCTTTAGCTAAGATTTCTTTCTAAAATTCCAAACAGGGGGGAAAAAATCTTTTGAAGAACATGCTGTGAGCACCTGTGGTTGGTACTTAATGAATGATGCTTAATTTCATCATTAGGAGCCATCCTTAGATCTTGAAATTTCAGGGTCTGGGTCAATCCTGTATTAGCAAGCCTGTTTCCTGACAACCAGAGCATCCTGTGCAATATACTGAAACAGCAACTCTTTAGGCCAGGATCCAATAGGGTTGTTCCACTTGTAATACCACTTCAGCCAGCAGCTCCAGGAAGAGTCAGTCTCCCTCCTTCTTTCTGGCTGCTCAAATCTTGCTCCATAGTGGTCCTGCAGAAACCTGTAGAGGAACAAGTTCTATTTAATGTCAACTGTTGTCATGATGGCACTTCATTTTTTAAAGGCTTTTTGTCAGTCTTTTGCCAACTTGTTTTCATCCCAATTTGCACATGCCTTATTGTAGTAAATGGTTTTGGATTGCTTCAGCTGACTGTTTTGTTATAACTTATTAACTTGATATTCTTAAAAAAAAAATTAAAAACCTTTTATACTGGTTAAATTGATTTGATTGCATGCTGCCGTGAAATCATGTGATCCAGAATGGGACATAAACATTTTAATAAAGGAATAAATCAGCTTTCAGTCCATTTCATCAGCAGCCCTATTGCTACATATTTGCATACTTACTGAAGTTGTTGTGGGGCAGGGAAGGGAATGAGTGGAAATGGAAGGGCAAAAGGTACCAGCAAGTGGTTTTCTTAATTATGGTCATCTGATGGTCATTTGGGATGAAAAAGTATTATCTGAAGCAGGTTTTGAATGGCAAGGAGGGCTACAAGTGGAGGAAAGAAGCTCCCATTGCAGTAGCATTAGGATGATAGCATGACACTGGATTTACACCTTACAGTGTCTCCAGATGGCGAAGTTACTCTTACCATGACCTATTTATAGGGCTCATGAGATCAAGCCTTCATTATGGTAGACAAATAGACATTCATGTTAATAATAATTAGCTCCCAATCTAGGGATGTCACTGCTAACTGTTTTTATTCAGGATAGTAATAGGCATTGCAGGCACTGGGATACCATTAAAGAAAGGATAGCAAAACATCAAAAAATTATATTGTTGGCTAATTTATTGCTATTATTTGGCAGATATTTATAAAAGGTGGATTCTTTGAGACAGTCTCAAGCTTTAGGTTCCCTGCCCTTCCCATGGACTAGGCTGAGTGTTATTTTCCAAGTAATTCAGAGGTCTCTTTCTGTCCAAGCCTACTTATACAACGTGCTTAGGGGGCCATGTTGGCAGGAGCTTAATCCTAATTAGTGTGTATTTGTAATTCTGTACCTATTGTATATTGCCAAAAGCATCTAGCCCTACACTCAAGTGTATAACACAATAGGCCTGTGCTTTACCAATTTATTTGTGTGGCCATTTGCCTCTAAACAATTCTCTGAGCTTTTGTAAATAGTTCAGAATGATTGGCTCATTTGCACTTTACAGCCTAATTAGCATTTCTGAAATGGGGTTGGACCAGCAAAATTTATGTGTGCTTTAAAACAAGAATTAGAAGAGAATGTCGGTTGATTTTATGCATCGAAGAATTTAATCTGGGTAATTGAGGGACTGCCCTTGTTCTTGTTAGTAAAACAGATTGATTTATAAATAATTGGGAAAATGTAGGTTAACTTCTCTCACATCAGGTTCATTGAGGCAGAGGAAAAGATTTGCTAAAAAAACATGCATGCCAAAACAATAATTGACTTTTTGGAGATTCTTCACCTGTTCCTCATTTTTTTCCCCTTCAGGGAAGCCCAATGAAATTTAGTTTGCTTGCAGGGCAAGTCCTGTTCATTTAGGGTCTGACCACTAAAAAAGTCAGGTATATGTGTATTAAAATCCACAAATTCTTTATAGTACCTACATGTGTTTCCTATTCCTGTTCAGTGAGATTTATTTCCAAGTAAGTAGATATCAGTCTGCAGCCTTACAAAATAAAGAGAGGATGAAGCACGCACCATTGAGCTAACATCTAGAGAATGAAGGGGGTAAAGATGCAATTAGAATGAAAGTAACACCTTAAGGCTTCAACAGAGTGTAAAAGAGGGAGAGATTGAGAGAGACAGACAGAGAGCAAGAGAGAGGCAATTGATAGGCAAACTGTGCATGCAAGTCACTGTCCCTTTACTACAACAAATGTACTTTGGATCAGAACTGATATTGCTGTGGATCAGAAATAATATTAGTGAATCCTAAATATAGGAAGTTTCAGCTTTTGAAACCCTGTTATCTGATGACAAAGAGTGAGAAAATGTGCATCACAGTTGCTTAACATAAATTGTGAGACAGGGGAACAGAGAATGGATCATTCTAATATAGGTATCATTCTTCCTGTGAACAAACACATGTTCTCATACAGTTATCTTGTTAACTTTTAATACAGTTCTTGCAAGAAGACAGAATGGCTTGTTTAGAATTCTTTAGGAATTCAGGAGCAAAACGCTAAATATTCAGAAAACTTTCTACTTCTAATACTCAAAATCCACCTATATTTCGATCAATCTGTGCTTATATTGTAACATTGGCCATTTCCGAACGCAGTGAGGGAATCGCTCCCTGCTGCTACTCACCAGATCTTCTGGAGGTCCAGTCCGGTCCAGGGTGAGGCGGAACAGTGTGTGGTCGTAGATCCGTACTGCTCCAGCTCGTGGCTCTCGACCAACCACTGAAGCTCGCTAGCCTAAAGCCTGCCCTCCGCAGATTGCAGGCTCACATTGGTGTGAGCCTGCGAATCTGCACCGGAGAGCAGGCACAAAACGGCACGCACCAGCATTTTGAAAGACCGGAAAAATCAGGTCTTTCAAAAACACGCTGGAGGACCACTTGGGGTCATTCCGGAACGGACTGAGGTGCGAATCTATGGTAAGTAGTCTGGACCCAGTCTGCTCCAAGGTGCAGATGTCCTCCGCGAAGGATGCACTGCACCATTTTACTTACCCCGTGTGGAAATGGCCTAAGACATTCTATGGCAATAATCTATCATTTTATAAAAGTTCATTTTCTAAAAACTCATTTTGCAAACATTCTAATGTATATAAACACACATACACAAAAAAAACACTATTGGAAGATTAGAGGGGTGGAACTGGATGTTCTCTAGGTCTTCCTGTTCCCTTCCTGTTCTTGATTCTATGATGCAAATGAAAATCTCTGATTTGGGCCAGAGATTACCATTGTCCAGGCAGCAAGCAATTTCTTTTGTTTAGTAGGTTAGAGGCCACCACAGCTGAAAATGGTGCAATCAAACTATATCTGTTTGAAAAGACCACCTTTCTACACTGAGCAAATCAGGTCTGGTCTAATTTTGGACACTTGCAACCGAGGCTGCCAGGGAATAGTAAGTGTATCCATGTAGAGCTAGGAAAGCATCCTACCAGAGGCCCTTTCCGCAACTTACCTGCGTCTGGCGCAGTGATCCTCTTCTGTGAGGTTCTCACATCCCCACTGCTTCTGCTCCATAGGAGTTGCCTGCTGGCTGGCAGGCAGCATGTGGGCTTCACCTCTTCCTTCCGCAGTGCAACCGGGTATTTTCCCAGGCTGTGCTGGGAGAGGAAGCGCAGGGGCCGTGGCTCCGCAGGCTCCACATGCAAGGTAAGTCCGTGTGGGGCCCCGGAGTAATACGCAATCGCTCACCATTTTCAGCTAAAAGCTGAAAATGATATAGTGCACAATCGATGCCTGCTGGCCCTGGCAGCGTCGTGTAATTGCGAGGACGTCATCTGAAATGCTCCTCACAATCACGGGATGCTCCAGAGGCCCTTTCGCATGACTGACGAATGCCATGCAAAAAGGGCCTGAAGTCCTGGAATGAAGGTGCTAGTAGGAGCTGACAATGCTAGGCTATGTATTAATCGTCTGACTCAGTAGGAGGCAGCTAACAGGGTTGTAGCTGTGGTGGGGGGGGAACAAAACCATTGACCCCTCAAATACAAATTCTGTCCTCTCCCCATGAAATTTTCCTTCAGTCCTCAAATTTCTATCAGTGCAGAGAGAGACGTGGAAAACTGTTCACATCTAGGACTTTTAGATTTGCTGTATTTATATTCCCTTGGTAACTTGGCCTGTTGCAGAATTCTTATTTGGGTGTTCAATGGCCTGTTTCTACCCCACCCTACCCCCTTGTAGCCATACGTCTGTAGCTTCTTATGTTCCTGTGTGTTTAAAAGAGAAACATAGTGGCAGATAGCAGTTTGACTGTAACATTCAGAGCTGAGTTGTCGCTGAAAAGCTAACAGCAACTTAGGATAGTGGCTGTCTTTCTGAAGATCATACATGGGAACGGAAGATTTTGGAGACCTGCTGTCTATGATAAGTCTTTATGTTTGTAAATAAATATCCAGATTTTTTTTTAAAGATGCCATAAATTGTCTCCTGTGATCACCTTCCAAACCCAAGGAAGCACCTGGAACTTCTCACTACAAGGAGAATTGGGATGTGCATAGCAATACAATATCCTTCATGAACCTTTGGGGAACAAATGAGCTGAGGAACAAAACAAACCAATCAAATTATACTGATCCTGCATCTTTCCTAGCCCTGTTGTGCTCATCAGTTTCTGATTTAACAGAGACTGTTTTTAATTTAGCATCATTTAAATTTTACTCAGGAGGTTTTGTAATGAAAGTGTTATTCTTGGGTGCATCTTTAATCAATCTGAATTACTAAAATGGCTCTTCAGAATTAATTCCAAATCAGCTGCCTGCTTCTAGCAGAGACATTCTCTTCTGGAAGCTGGCAACTACTTCCATCCTTCTGAGAAACGTAATTAAATATTGGGAATGTGTGTGTATATATAAAGTGAATGAATGTCTCTTCACACACATCTACTGTAATTAATGCTTTTCACATGGATTTGTGCAAGACCATCCACAGAGGCAATAGCTGGTAGGACTTCTCTCTCAGCTTGTGCATCCAGTTTGGAGGAAGGGGACAGTTTGGGAGGTGCAGCTTGTCATAAAGGTACATGAAACCAGAGTTTGAAAAGGTTACATTTTGGGAGCACAACCCTAGTCAGCAGAGCCCCTGCCATGCTCCTTGCAACTGTGGGGTCCTGAGAACTGACATCCAAAAGGTAAATTTACTAAACTCTACTTGAAAGCTACCAAGTTGCTAAAATCATGGCTCCTAAAATAGCTAAATTTACAGGAGCCCTTTTTTTTTTTTTTTTGCAGATGGTCAATTTATACTCCAGTCAAATACATCAGGCATTATGCTAGGTCATGCTGTTTGTTCACATAGCTCTGTAATTGTATGGTCTGGAGAGAATCCTCTTGGTGTGCATAAAGTCTTGTTCTCTATAAATGAGTCAGTAGTCTTCATTTTAAGATCTTGGAGGGTACAGTTGTTTCCATTCCCCAGGCCAAGGCTGAATGAATATTCTACTGTTTGTCCAAATGCAATGCAAGCACCAAAAACAGACTTGGAGAGGTAGACCCACATCTTAATTACCCTGTAATAGTCACCAACCCTTCTCAACCTGGTGCCTGCTAGATGAGTAGGACTGCAACAGTTCCAGACATCCACACCAACATGACTAATGACCACAGTCTATGGGGATAATTAGAATTGAGAACAATCAGACCTAGTTGGAGCTGGATATTCTAGATGTCTCATGATGTCTGAATGGGGCGAGGGGGCTGGGGAGAAGATAACAGGGAAGAGCTAGTGCCTTCATGCTCTGCTTACAGATGACTGAGAAGCAAACTGGACTGAGCTGACAAGATGGAACTCCTGTGATTTCAGCAGAGACCATCCTATGTTCTCATGATTCTTTATCTTTCTTCCTGTACTCATTTCTATGTCAGCATGGATTTAAGGACATCACTAAACCACTTAACTCATTGGCAGGAAATAGGCAAACTCTGTGCTAGTTCTTCTTTGCAGATATGCTAGTTCTTCTTTGTAGATATATATATATATAGAGAGAGAGAGAGAGAGAGAGAGAGAGAAGATATGTGGGAGCATTCAAAATAATATTCCCTATCTATAGGCTGAGGTGATGTCCCCTTGGGATTACACTACCTCATACTGATGGACTGGAAAGGGAAATTCTCTTGTTTTTTCCAAGGGTGGGCACATGTCAATTATCAAAGGTCCATTTAAGGCACTGCCACCAGCACTTTCTCCCATAATTGCAAGTAATGTTCCACGTACTTCCAACCATTTTTTTTTTTTTGGAATGATATTCACCTGTTTTTCCTGTGACCCCCGAAGCAACATTTGGATGCAAAACGATGCCCTAAAGCATTTTGCAACCAAATTTGTTTTATTTTGGTGATAGGTACAGAGGCTGGGGGGCACTGCATGGAACCCCATGGGGTGGCTGATGGGTTGCACAGTTCCCACCCAGGTCTATTCCTACATACTGCAGTTTTTGCATTATAGCTAATGGAACCAGGCTTTGTATTACTCTAGTAATGTACTTTGTGCATTTTGTTCAGAAGTATATCCCACTGAGTTTAATGAAACTTATTTCCAGGTAAAGATTATTTATCTAATAATGAAACTGACATCCATTCAAACTATTTTTTGTATTTTTTAAAAAGACAGATGGAAGAGCACTGACACTGAAGTGATATCTTCTGGTTAATAACTTAGACCTTCTGAAATTAACCAAAAATACTATTTAGATGTGCTTGTTAGTTGCCAACGTATCTACCCAAGCCTTCTGCTCACTTCTGTGGTGGTTTTTAAATGAGGTCTTCAATCAGCAGAAGATTGTGTCCTTGTAATAACAAATTAGAAAATTGTTCTGTCCAGCATAAAAATAACCATGAAAATCTCAGCTTCTAATGAGAACTTTTGCAATAATTATGAAAATGGCAATGAACCAAATTAATGGAAGATGAGATGCTAAAAATGAGCAAGGAAATTGCCAAGGAACAATATGAGCCACTCATGTTAGGATAAAATAGGCACTAACAGACAAAAGCTCACTGGTAAACTTCTAAAAACAGGAACATTTCTTCTTTTTCTAGGGAAAAAAAGAATCAGTATATTAAATTCAGTTGTGACTCAGATCAGTTTATCCCAAATTGTGAGATGGTCCTATTACTGAAGACACCTCCTGTCTTTAAAAAAAGTGGGGGGAGGCTTTACTTTGAATTTATAGCTACTAAACTAAATTATCCCCCAAATATTGCTACTAAACTAATGTAGCAATATGTGAACAAAAACTCAAGATACCGCCAGCCAGCACAGCCAGTGGCTATGCAGGCCAAGAGATTCTGGGAGTTACGCTGCAAAAAAAGCAGTGTTCCAAGCTCTGATAGTAATGGTTTCTGTTTAATTTAATACAAATTACAGGGAAACAATAGCAAATGGCAGCTATTGCTTCCATGCGCAACATTCCCCAAGGCGTGTGTTTGACCTCTGTGAGAAAGAGAATGATGATGATGAAGATGACGATGACAATGACAATGATGAGGATGACAATCTTTATTTATATCCCACCTTTCCCTGCAAAACCAGTACACAAGGCAATTGAAAATTTATTTTTGTCTGATCCAGCAGGGGCCTTCTTTTTATGTTCTTAGATGATTAAAGAGATGTAATATGTCAAGCAACAAGGCATAGAGGGAGAGTCAGGTGAACATACCTTCATAGCTCTGAAAATCAGTGCTTCAAGACAGAATGCATAGAGGAGAGGCTCAAACCAATTCCAGTCCCATCTTTAAATGTGATGTGTGTTCTCACCTTTAGAAACAGATACCTTATTAATTCTTGTGCATGTTTGTAGGAGCTACAGCTTGCTCCTTGCCAACCTTGCAGAAAATAATGGAAGGTGCACTACAACACTTTCATGAGTATGATTTATGCAGGCCACATTCTCTGTGAATCCCACCTACTGGTTTCAATTTTTGCCTACCCCACTTGATAGAAATGGGAGGGGTAAAGGAAATAACTAATCATCAGCAGGCCATTGCTTTTCTCAAGATCAGCCTGGAAAATATAACCAGCCAGACAATTGAAGTTTGAAAAGTGTAATTAAAGCCCATCAAAAATGCTTCACTCTTAAATACTGCCTTTCACATTGTAACCTAATGGATGGAAAATCAGATGAGACACAATACCGTTCCTTTGTAAGGATCCACACTTTGAAATTTCATCAGCATCAGTCTTTCCAGCCAACAAGCCAGACAAATACCTGAAATCCAAAGAACAACTTAAATTCAATATGTTGAAAATCCACTCACACAAGCAGTACAACTATATAGAGAAATTGTTTTCTTCAGCCTCCATCCTAACAACATTAACTCCCCCTACCCTGCCTTTGGACTTGTATATCTGATCGGGAATTTGTTCTATGGAAACCAGGGAAAATTGTTTTGGGGTAAATATACATAAGATCACAGCCAAAATTCCAGATGAGGAGACATAGAATAAAGTTTGACCCAGGCAGAACTACATCCCATTTTCTCTCTCTCCTCGCTCAGGACCCACCTTACCACTGTGGGGGCCCAGCACAGCCATTTCATGGCTTGTAGAGAGTGGAGGGTGGCTGAGAAGCATCTCCCTGTGTGCCTTTAGCCAGACGTGCAACCATGATGTCATCCTCTGGGACCTCTGGTAGATCTCAGGAGGTTCTGTTGGATGCCTTTATCATTGTTCATCTGGCAACAGGCAGTCCGCCTCCTCCCCGCATGATCGGGCCTGAACATGAGATGGGGGGGCACTGGTGGGGCTGATATTGCATGAGGGAAGTAGTGAATTCCTCTCTATGTAATGACCAAAAAAATAACATCAATGTTATAGTGACATATGTTGCTAACAGGATCCCAACTCACAGTTTAACAGGAAGAATGTTTTCATTTAAAAAAGTACTTACATAGCCATGTTTCAGATAACAACATTATATATACAGAACAGTCCTATGCATATTTATTGGGAAGACTGATAGTTGATTGTTTTGAATTAACAGAGATAATTTTGGGTTATTATTTGCACTCAGACAAATGGGAGGAGTGTGGGGTTTTTTACCATATAAAAAGGCTAAATCAATGGAATAAAATTTAAATCAGTTTAATTTAAATCAACTGATGTTCAGATCAATTGAACTGAATTCCAACAGTTGTGGTGCTTTGACATTCATGTGTCTCTGACATGTTGCTTAGTTTCCAAACGGTTATATTATTTTTTCTCATTTAGCAGTGGACCTTTAAGAGCCAGCATGATATAATGATTTGAGCGCTGGACTACAACCCTGGAGACCAGGATTCAATTCCCTGCTCATCCACTTAAAGGCTTTAAAAGTCATTGCTGGGACCTTGACTTCAGCTAGACACATATTAGAAACTAGGACAATTCCTTTAAAACCAGTGTTGTATGATTTTTGTGAATGGAAACTATGTAGACATAGTCATAGACACACGTATCACAGACTCTAGCTTGCATCTTGGGTCCCTACAGATGTCATAGGGCTGTAACTCCCATAAACCCACCCCACCTGCTATACTAGCTGGACAGGTCACAACTGCAGTCCAACGATATCTGGAGGACCACATATTGTCTACCCCTGCTCTACCCTTTTGTCTCAACTTCATCCAGGTTGAATGGAAACACTTAAGCTGAGAACTAAAAATAGGTCACTATCAATTAGTTTTGAAAGAGATGAATCTATACCAGTTAGCAAGGCATCTATCACAAAGATCAGTCTCTAACCATTGGAATGTCAATTAAACATTAACACTTAGGTTGCCTAGCCACACAGTGATGAAAAGAATGGAAGAGACTGACTTGTTGGTTGGATCTCTATTACTTTGGTGATGTTATACTGTCACAGTCAGCCCTCCACATTTGCGAGTTTCACTTTTGCGGCTTTGATTATTCACGGATTATTTGCTGTCACCTCTGCTGCCACCCTATGGCATTTTTATAGGAACTGCAAGCCTCCTGAGACTGAAAAACTGTGAATGAGGCTTGTAAGTCCCTATTTAAAACAGTGTGGGGCAGCAGTGGAGGTGGCAGTAAGGCCCACCAGCCACCCACATCTGCTTTGTGAAGGGACCCTGATGCCTCAGAGGAATCCATGGTGGGTTGAATATGGTGATTATACTTTTTGTTTGTTTGTTAAATATGATTTAGGAGGCCCCAGTGTTATTCATAGTTTCTCCACTTTCATGGTGGTCCTGTGCCCCTAACTCCAGCAGATGTGGAGGGCGGACTGTATTTATTGACCCATTTTGGTCTCCAAGAGTCCCTAAAAACAAAGGTAATAGCAGCTCTCACCACAGTAATAGAATCAAAAGAATTCAGAAAGCTCTTTTTTGTTCCCTTGACTTAAATTAACTTGAACTCTTTTTTTTTTTTTTTTTGCCTCTTACCTGACTTGTGTTATTATTTTACACAGCAGAAGTTAGGATTAAATCTGAATTGCATGCTATATACCCCCAAATCATAGTTCGCACAGCTGGTGAAGATAAAACCTTCAGTGAAAACTTCATCTTGCTTTTGTTCAAGAAGGTAGCTTTCCTGGACTTATAAACTGAGGGCTGACAGGAGGCAGAAAAGAGAGAGAGACAGTTGAAGACTATAATCCTACATACACATGGGAGTAAGACCTATGAAATTCAGCATAAATGAGTAAACAAACATTGGGCTTCATTGCCGAATTCCTGAACACTCTTACTTTAGAGAACTCCCCTCCCCTTGGACTCAGTGAGGCACATTTGTGAACAAATACAGATAGGATCAGGCTGTGCTACTGTGGTGGTAGATGGTGCTTCAGTGTTGGCTGATAAACCTGCTCCAGGGTTTAGTCTGAATTTTAATGGACTTATCCATGGCAATGGAGTTATTTTGAGGAGAGGTTCCAGCACCATGTATACCTCCTTTCATACTAAAATGTGGAGTAGACTACTGACATAGAAGTCACCAGCCTCAACTGCCAATAGAGATGGGTAAACAATTCTCATTCATTTTTTTTAAATAGTGTATCTGTTACCATGGCATTCTGGTCTGGTCTTTGGTGAACTAAGATATCATTTTGATATCATAATTCGGTCCTTTTTCCTGCCACCAGCTAAGTGTTCGCAAGGCTCCGCTGGACAAGCGCGAAGCTAGGCATGGGCGATAGTTGTAAAGTACTGGATATAGCCAGTTCCTCTTCAGGGGGAAGCCACCCTATACAAACACCTTGATTGCAAGACAAAGGGGACTCTTTGCCTGTGAAAATACCCTGGCAAGCCAGGCACTTAACAGCCAAGCTAGCCGCATCTGCATCTCAACTATTCTATTGTCAATTCGGTTCATAACTCAATCATGCAAATTCCGACCTTTCGGAGCCTTCGTCTCCAGTTTAAAACTCATTGTTCTCTTGCAAAGACCAGTCTAACCTGCGGTCGTTCTTTCCCTATAAAAGTTGCCCCGTTTTTGAGAGCTCTTTGGAACTCTCGTCGGACCTAGCTGAATCACTAGCTGAAATCACTAAGCTGAAATCACTTGAAGCTCCTTTTGGATCTTCTTCCTCGCCTTGCTGCCGCTTGGTTCTACAGATTCCCCTCGGTCTCCACACCGGGTTTCCTTCCTTCTCTTCAGTTGGTGTCTCCAGGACTTCAGACAGGTGACGCATTGCTTATTTCTTCAAAACTTTCTTTCTTTCCCTCTCTAGTTAGGTGTGCTTGAGTTTTTATTATTTTTCTTGCTTAATAAAAATGTTAGTATTTTAAACTGTTTGACTCCTCACTGACCTGAACCGGTATACATAGGACAAAAGATCTTGCTGTGTTGCCCTGCCTCTCATTAGCCAAGAGAGTGCTCCAGCTAATTTTCCCCATTTTTGCTTATTTGGTTTGGTTATTTGGGCGCCCCTCCCGGGACCCCCAGTTTACAGGGTAACATATCCAGTTTATAGTCTTTGAGGTTATTAACAGATATGTGCAGTTTTCTGTCGTAAGAGGAAACTTTGAGCATCAGATTTTTCTTTTCTTTTCCTTTACTTTCCTTTCCTTTTTTTTAAATTATATGCATATAAATTATCTTTCAAAAGTACACACATTTTTTTTATCAGTGAAAGTAGGTGCATTTAAAAACATGTTTTTTAAAAAAACAAAACAAAATTATTTTGTTAGGAAAGGTGTGTACCAATATGATTCAGTTGCCATATAAAGGGGTGGCGGGGGGACTTGCAACTCAGTAGGGACTACCGAATGCAGGGAAGATTTAGAAAAACATAGCAAAACAGAGAGATGTACATATTGTCAATAACCAGTCCTTTCAAGAAACAAAGTACACATCATGTTAATCACACAGTTTGTTTTACATGCAGGAGTTTTCTTATATAAATAGGCATTATCTATATTGCTACCCTGGCATGAGAGAAAGGGATCGATAGAGGGGTTCTAACCCTCTCTATCTCACTTCTACCCAGAGCCTCATAATTCTAGGCCCCCAGGACCCTGAGCTGCAAGACTTCACCACAAATGTCTATCAACCCTATCCCTTAAAATAATTCTTGCCAAACCCTGTCATGGTTGACCAGATGTGACCAAATTAATCTGAAAGTCAGTAAGAGTCAAACTTTACTAAGTGAATTTGACAGTGAGCAAAACCAAATTAGGGGGAAAAATACAAAGTAACTAGGACTGCATAAACCTGAGTGACCAGTACTCATCAGCAACATAACCCCCTCATAATACCAAGTCCTGTATGGAGTAAGAAAAAAAGACCCTCACCAAAGATTGGAAAAGGCAAAAATTCCTACTTGGGAAGCCTTATTGAATACAGTGACGATGCATGACTCCTGGGGAGGGGGAGGAATTAAAGAAGAACGGTCATGGCTCTTTGGACCCATATTTTCACTAAGTACAGCCCCCATTGAGGAAGGAAAATATGCAGCCATATGCAGGCATGATATTATGCCCCCTCTTCCTTAGAAGGAACCACAGGTGCACAATGAAGCAGGATGGTGCATAGTTGTCTTTTTGATCTACAGGTCCTCATAATTCAAATCTTTCCTACTCAGACAACATCATTGATCAAGCTCATGAAAATATAATATTCTATATCTTTGTATTTTCTGAGAAATGGCAACGCCTACATATGCTAGAGATCAGCTTGTTAGAGACCAGGTTTTGTTATCTCCAAATAGGTGTGAAAATGAACATGATGAAAACTGTCAGCTTGCAGGCAACATCCTTCATATTGTGGAAATATGCTTTATGCCCTTATCATAGGGCTCTTAAAGTCGGCAAAATAGAAGACAGGTGACAATATGGCAACTCTGTGAACTGAGCCAAACACAAGTCACCAGCCAAGGAGACATATCTTTTAGATCTGTGATAAATGCCCAGTTTTTTCATTACAGTCCTGGGCAGATATAGTCATAACTGATGTTTTACTGTTCCTTGGTTGTTGGTTCTGTTTTGCAACTTCAGGTGTGTTATTTGGGACATTCTTCTTTTTTCAACAGGTTATCAATATGCATCTTAGATACAACTGAGATTTTTTCCCTTTTGCTCTTGTTCAGTAATATTCCCTAAGGACTCTTTTTCTCTATCTTATATTGAGATATGAAATTAGGGATTAATATAAGTAACTCAGCCCTGTTCAAACTCTTGCAGAGCAAATCTTATGATGGCTATTTCTAATAGGAAGCCCAGCTTTAAAGAAAGAAGGAAGGAAGGAAGGAAGGAAGGAACGTACTCACTTTCCTTTTCCAGGGAAGCTGTTAAGTTGCTAGGCCACCAGGCCAACAAGAACCCAATGGTCTGGAGAAGCTTGCTGTATTAATCGTGAATGGCCATCTGTGCCAAAATGAAATACAGATCTATCAGAGGCTTTCTCCCCACCTTCCTGTAGGTATTTGAAAAAAACGAGAAGGTTTCCAAGACTGGGCTACAGCTGCCAAAGAAATGACAACTACATAGATTTATGCTAGTGGGCATGCGAAAAGAAAGTAAGTTCACACACACAAACTTGACACACTTTTTAAAAAATCTGAGCTGAAACAAATTCAAAAGAAGCTAGCCCCATAAGTACAATTCAGGTATCAAACTATTGCGGGTGGGCGGGAGAAGGGATTTCCCACTCAAATATGAATTCACACCCATCCATCGCCCCCTGAAATTTTTATTCACTCATCAAAATATATTTTGGAGTGAGTCAATCAAGTCCCAAAGGCTTTAGTGCATAACCATGTTTCTACTTTATTCCTAAGTAAAGCCAATGTTGGCGCTAATCAAACTTCAAAGGGGAGGGCCCTCCACTATTGAAGTGCCACACCTAAGAAGGCCCTCTCCTAACATCCTTGTGCTGTGTATTGATCTCGCTGGTGGGAAACAGAGGAGCTCTCTTTCATAATCTTTCAGTCTTCCCACAGAGGAGTGTGTGTGTGTGTGTGTGTGCGCGCTCCTAAACTGTTCAGGGCTTTAAATTTCATCACAAGCACCATGAATTCAGACTGGAAGCATTCTGACAGCCACAGCTGGCTTAAAATTGAGATTGGAGTTTGAAGTAGGTATAGGCAGAGCCTGATCAGATTACTTTTTAACTGTAATTCCCAGTGCCTATGCTGGCTGGTAGATTCTGGGAGCTGTAGTCCAAAACATAATATTTCCAAGTTCTTCATGTAGACAGAAATAAACTTCTGCCATCTGTTAAAATGTTAAGTATGGGAATAAATAACAACAATGGGTATAATGAGAATGAGATTTAGATATATATAACCAAAATATATGATCAGTATGATTTATAATATGTTGAATAAGTAATATTATGTAAATAGATTTAGAGAGAAATAGAAATGTAAGCATTTTTTGTTGTAGCTTTTTTCTTTCACTTTTATGTTTATCACCATATATATGTGTGTGTGTGTTTTGTTTGAAAAAATTAAAAAAGAAATAAACTTCTGCAAAGAAACAGTTCCTTATACTAGAAGGACTGGAATTTACCATGGAAGGCCTCCATGGATGCCCTCTAATAATCCATCCCTTGAATTTCCCAAAGAGGCACTTATGGGCCATTTCCACACGGGATGAGGGAATCGCCCCGCACCGCTACTTTCCAGATCTTCTGGTGGTCCGGTCTGGTCTGGGGTGAGGAGCAGCAGTGCATGGTCATCGATCCGCACTGCTCTGGCGTCCAAAATGTTGGCTTCCGATTGGTCATGGGTCTCGACCAACTGGTGAAGCTTGCCAGCCCAAAGCCCGCCCTCGGCAGATCACAGGCTCACATTGGTGCAAGCCTGTGAATCTGCACAAGGGAGCAGGCTCACAGTGGCGCACTCCGTGCTTTTGAAAGACCGGAAAAATCAAGTCTTTCAAAAGCACGCTGGAGGACCACGTGGGGTCGTTCCGGAGCGGACTGAGGTGCGGATCTACGGTAAGTAGTCTGAACCCAGTCTGCTCCAAGGTGCAGATGTCCTCCATGGATGACGCACTGCACCGTTTTAAATACCCTGTGTGGAAATGGCCATGGTTAACAAGTGATGCTACTCCCCCTCCTTTCTATTGCATCTATCCATTTTGAACCAGTTATCCTTCACTTGCTATACTCCAGTCATGGAAGTAATCCACTTCATCTCAATTATACCAGTCAAGTCAAAACTATTGCCTTCTTGCTCACACCCACTATTCTGTTCTTGTTTATTTCTCATGCTCAGTGCATTAAAATATAGGAGCTGAAAGCCCTGGGTATTTTACGCCAATGGCACTTTTTGTATAATTTGCTACTTCCTCACAACTCTCCTAAGACAACATCTCCAGTGAACTTTCTGCAAAGATTTTGCCTCTATGCCATACAGCAGAGAAGGGCGACTTCAGTAGATCTGGAGACTAACTCCACCCTCCCAAACTTTATGGGTCACACTTCTGCTCTTGTACTGTACTGCAAAAATTAGGTGAAAGACTATTTTAAATTTGTTGTTGTTATTGTGTGCCTTCAAGTTGTTTCCAACTTACGGCAATCCTAACATGTAAATACCCTCCAACATTTCACAGATGAAAACCAGAATATATGTGGCCAAGCAACACTAGAGTGTGGTTAATATAACAAAAGTTATTAATAATGGAGGACATACAAGGTAGAAGAGGTTTGTTTTGTTTGTTTTTTCCTGAGTCTATAGGGGAGGGTGAGATTCTGTCTGTCCTTTCCTCTCTCCCCTGCTGTGGCCAGAGTACCTTTGCAATTTGAACTTAGTTTGCACCAAGGAAAGTGGGCAGAGGGCAAAGTGGGAGGACGAAAGCAAAACTGAGACATTTTAAGAGCAGCTGAAAAAGTGGGATGACAGAGGATTAATCAGGACTGTCCCTGCCAAATTGAAAGAGTTGGGAAGTATGCTCTCCTGTTGACACTATCTGTATAGTCAGTCATTCACCCTGTTTGTAGTTTTCCACTTTTTGCAAGAAGAACATATACTATATTATAGCAACACTGGGTCAATGAGTTTATTGACACAGTTGAATAAAGGCAAGATTAGTATAAAAATATTTCAAATATGTTCCCCCTTTAGCTGCAAAAAGAATTCTAGAGGTTTCTGGTCCTCTGGTGGATCAGTACATTTTTAAGTTCAAAGATCATCTGTAGGGGGTTAGAAGCTGTGGGCTGTTTTCAAAATGTTGAAACAGAGAAGAGAGAGACACTTGAAGAAGCAGGAAGGAAGAAGCTGTCTTAGCCCTGTGCAAACATTTCCGCACTAGCCTGTTACAATCCTATTATTCCACTTTCAACATCCTATGGAATCCTGGGGTTTGCAATTTAGGGAGGGTTCAGCTGGCCCCTCTCTAAACTGCAAGACCCAGGATTCCATAGGATGTTGAAAGTGAAATAATAGCACTATAACAGGCTAGTGCAGAAATGGTCATAGTAGGGAAAGCAGGAAGGAGGAAACTGACAGAATTCATGGTCTTAAATAGATCTGTGGGAATTAGTACTCGAAAGGACTTGTAATAAATCAGCAGAAAAAAGGAGACTAGACTATCCACATGCTTATGAATGGTCCAAGTTTATTCTTTAAAAAGCCCAGTGTGTTTCGGTGTGTTCGTAAATTAATTGGTCTTCTTCAGGGGCATAAATCCAAACTACAGCAGAAATTTCTGGACTTGCTACTGCACTCTCTTTATGAACTGGACTGATATGCAATAAAGGACATCCAGAAGGTCATGGAGCATAGTCTCTCTCTCTCTCTCTCTTTTTCCAATGTAAGATGCTGCTACCATCATCCTGAGAGCAGAGAACATCACCTTACTCCAGACTGCACTATTTCTCATGAATTGTGGAGAAGGGGATTGATAGTCCATTAATCATTTTCTTTTAGATGGATGTTCCTTTTCAAAGAGGCCCTTCAGTTCAAATAGGTATTCAGTGCTCAATGCAGAAAGTGCTTGGTTATTGGTAATCTCAATTTCCTGTGTTGTACTTTATGTCAAAGTGGAAACTCTAACCTTAAAATTCTATAAATTTTAAATGTTGTAGGAGGCTTGAACTCAGTCTCAACATCATGATAGTGCATTTATCTCTCTAACAACCCTTGCCATTGTTACTGAATAATTTATCTCCCCAATGATGTTGTTACCCAACTCTATTGTGTGAATAGGTACAATATTTAAAGAGGATATTTGATGCCCAGTTTCTCCAAGTTAGGAGATCCTCCCAATGTCTTCTGTCATGATCAGAAGCTTCTTGTTAATTTTGATTCTTGACTGATGAGAGATAGGAGGAAGTGATCCCTTACACCAGTGTCTATTGCCATTTGGAACTCTGCTCTGCAATAAAATAAAATCTACATACCTTCATTGTGAGTGGAGAGGATTTTACTGTTTTCTTCTTCCTAGTAAATTGAGCCTCACACTTGCTCCAAACAGATCTTACTGAGTGCTTGACTAATAAAGTGCAGAGGCAGTTTTATAGCTGAACATTAATAAAACAAAAATAATCACCCCAGGTGATTTATATAACCTTAAAGCAGACAGTGGAGACACTGAAATAGTTTAAGATTTTTGGTACCTAGGCTCAGTCATTAATCAGAATGGAAACTGCAGTCAAGAAATCAGAGGAAAACTAGGACATGGAAGGATAGCTGTGAAGGAACTAGATAAAATCCTCAAGTGTAAAAATATACCATTGAATACTAAAGTTAAGATTGTCTTTCCAATTTCTGTTTATGGTTGTGAAAGCTGGACAGTGAAGAAAGCTGATAGGAAGAAAATCAACTCATTCAAAATGTACTAGAGAAGAGTTCTGTGGGTACCTCGGACTGCTAATAAGACAAATGGATAAGTCCTAGAGAAAAGCAAGCCTAAACTCTCCCTAGAAGCCGAAGTGACTACACTGAGGCTGTCATACTTTGGCCATGTCATGAGAAGACATGACTCACTAGAAAAGACAATAATGCTTGATAAGGCAGAAGGCAGTAGAAAAAGAGGAAGACTGCATTAGGGATGGATAGATTCAATCATGGGAGATATATCCCTGAATCTGCAAGACCTGAACAGTGCAGTTGATGACAGGGTGACCTGGAGGTCCCCCCTTCATAGTACTGCCATAAGTTGAAGTTGACTTGGTATCAGTTAACAACAATACAGGTAGGTAGGTAGGTAGATAGATAGATAGATAGATAGATAGATAGATAGATAGATAGATAGATAGAAAATTTAAGTAATAATTTCATAAAGTTGCTCAAACTCAAAGGTCATTTCTGCACTAGACTGTTATAGTGCTTTTATTCCACTTTCAACATCCTATGGAATCCTGGGATTTGCAGTTTAAACTGCAAATTCCAGAATTCCATAGGATGTTGAAAGTGGAATAAAAGCACTATAACAGTCTAGTGCAGAAATGGCCAAACTTGAACATCAAATGGCAATCTTCAGCATATTCATGAACAATTTAATTTATTATCTCTTCCTTCCCCTTCCAAATTTCTTCTTACACCCCAATAAGCTCAGTGAAATCTACTTCTAAGTGAAGATGCTTGGATCTGGGCTGACAATATTATCTTTTTATAAATCTGGCTAAGATTCTCTGCCTCAGCCAACCGTTAGGGACTAAGCTGGAATGGTTTCTGTTCCTGTATGTATTTACAGGACTGGCAAACCAGGCCTGCTGAAATACTATATCCACATCATATTACTCTGCCAGTAAATAACCCTGACCCTTTTTTTCCCCCTAAGCTTGGAAAATATTTCAGCGTGGGTGCCAATTTCAAGATCTCTGGAAACTGCCTTAGTAAAACCTGACAGGCATACTGCAATTGTGACACATTTTGTGGTGGATAAATTATGAAGAGAGAGATATAATCCTTTGGTTCAGACATTTAAATCTCTATACTCAAAGATTTGTTCTATTATAAGGCCATATGGTGCTAAAAATTGTTTTCAGTCGTAGTGGATTGGGGATAAAGTGTTGATTCCAAATGAAGTGAAAAATCACAGATATCTATGTGCTATCACTCTAAGGCCATTTCCACATAGGCATATTGCCCACGCTAGAGCGACCTCCCCAGGAGGTCTTCTTCACCGGGGTCTGCACTAGAGCAGTTAAGAAAAGTGAGGTTCTAAACCTCAAACTGTTCTAGCGCAGATCCGGGGGTGGCGCTGTGAGTTTTATAAAAAACACCCTCAAAAGTGGTTTTTATAAAACTTACCTGTGCTGCCCCGTAGCAGCCCTCGGTCAAGAACTGCAGGGACGCGGCAGCGCGCCCCTGCAGATCTGCCTGGGGGCGGGCTTCCGGCTGGCGCGCCATCCTAATTGGCGGACCGCCGCCGGAAGCCGCTGGCCACCATTTTGGGCGCCGCTGGGAGCCGCCGAGCGCCACCGAAATTCAGCGGCATTTGGAACGGCGGATCCACGCTCGTCAGAGGGACGGAGCAACCCGCTCTCGGGTAAGCTCCGCCCCTGCGTGCGTGGCCCCGTTTTGGGCCCCCCCCCGTGAGGAAAGGGCCTAAGTGGGTTGAATTTTAAAACTTCTTGTCAAATTGAAAAGACATAGGATCCAAATACACTTAGAGGTAGATCTGCAAATTTACCTAGGTTGGTGCTCATTATACAGCTGGTCACTTCCATATGTACTCATTTCAAGAAACACCTTTTACAGGGAGATTCTCCTCAAAAAAGAGATCCTGTGTGCTATAGGGATTAGTGTGTTGGACCAGGACTCTGAGAGACCTGAGTTCAAATCTCTGCTCAGCCATGGAAACTATTGGGTGACTTTGGGCAAGCCATACTCTCTCAGCCTCAGAGGGGGACAATGGCAAATACCATCTGAACAAATTTTGCCAAGGAAACTCACACCTTACAGTCACCATCAGTAAAAAATAACTTGAAGGCCTTGAAACTTCTCTTAGATTCTGGCAACTGATGAAGTGGACTGTAGTCCACAAAAGCTTATACTGGAATAAAGTGGCTAGACTCAAAGGTACTGCTGGAATCTGCAGTGGTGGAACTTGGAGTGTGTGGAGGGAGGGGCAGGGTTAAGGTGAGGGCGTGGCCACAGTGTGTGGGGGCATGGCCATGGTGTGTAGGGGTGTGGCCAGGGCATGTGGGGGTGTGGCTATGAGCCAGGATACCCTCAAAACATTGCCACCCAGGGTGAAGCGCCCCCCTGCCCCTCATTCCTACACAACTGGGATTCAGTTATGCTTTTTTATGATAAAACAGTTTAATACATCTATTTCTTTAAAGCCTAACCCATACTGAGGACCTAAAATTTGTTGTCAGCAAAAGTAAACTTTTCCATTTATGGTGAGCATTTTTTTTCTATCAGAAAGTCAAATCCCACCTTAAGATTTGGCAAGGATTATTTTAAAAAAGCGAAACGATCTGATATGTAGCTCTGAAATTCTGTCAGAGCGTAGGAAGTGGTCCTTGATCTCTGTAATATTTGATAGTTGCTGATGGAAACTTTATAAATGACAGAGTCATGAAGTTACAGTGTGCAACAGAGGAATGTTATCAACCACTGCTCAGCTCTTGGATTCTAAAAACAATTGTTGCTGTAAGATTTTTGCTGTAAGGTTTAGTCTGCATAACCATTTGTAAAATGCTTGGGCTAGTCTAGGTCATTTGGGTCATTACTATTGCTGATGACATCATTATCATTGTTCTTCATGTTTGTCTGAAATGCATATTCAAGGACCCAGTATTTCTACTAAGCTCAGCCAATACTGCCCTCAACTTTTTTTTCTGTTGAAGTTTTTGTAAGTCTCCATTCTGACACCACAGAAAGTCTGAACACCATGGCCCTTTCCACACCTTACCTTCTCACGTCATCCTCTGGTTGTGATCCCAGCAGTGCCTCTGCTGGGAAGGGAGTGTGATGGGAATGGTCCCCTCGGCACCGGACCAGCTTCTTGCAGAAGGGAGTGTAATGGAATGCCTCTTCCTCCCACAGTGCTGTCGGGCACTTTCCCATGCTGCACTGGGGCAGGAAGCACTTCCATTATGTTTCTGGGCCTTCTGCAGGCAAGTAAGTGTGCGACTGTTGAGTGATCGGGGGTCATTGACAGGGAAAAGCCATCAATTATTTACTCTACAATGCGCCAGGTGGCAACAGTAGAAGGATGGGACCGTGATGATATCTTATGGAAGTGTTGTCGTGGTCCCACTCCTCTCCCGTCCCCATGCCAGGATGAGAGCCTTCTGCAGAAAGAGTCCACAGGACCAAACCTATCTTCCATTCTTCCCCTCCAATCATCAGTCCTCTTCCCTCATCTTATGCCAGCTAGTGGTCCCAGTACATTCACATCTAACACCAGCTACTGGTTCAAGGGATGCCACCAAACACACACACAGTCAGTAAATAGAAAGAATGTACCAGTTCTTGATCAAATGTGTAAATTCAACCCTTGCATGAAATCCAAGGCATCAGTGATTGTTTTTATCGGTAACTCTCTCACATCCAGTAACGTTGTATCAGCAGGAAACATGCACCAGTGCCTTCCATGAGCCTTTCAGGGTATAGCAGGCATGAGAGCTGAAGTGTAACCAGTTTTGTTTGTAAATTATACAAGTCAGTCTCAGTGGATGGAAACACTGTATGGGTCCATCATAAGCTGCCTGTTTTCCCTATATTTTTCTCTGAGACATATTTATCACAATTTTCCTCAGATATCATGTAACCAGGGAAAATATTCAGCATTTACAGGGAGAGTTGTTATTTTAGTAAAGCACTTTACAAACCAAGTGTGTGGGATTTAGTTGGTGCCATTAATAACTATATTTCCTAACAGGATCAAAACATTGTTGTCTTGCCTTGCTTTATATTCGTTTGATTGTGCATTAAGTTAATTCAACCATCAAATGATCACAGAAAACAAGAGTACTTTTGTCCAAATCACTGTGTGCAGAATGCTGTATCGCTATGGTGTGAAATGGTCATGGTAAAATGCATCTGTGCCTAAAATTCCTACAGAAAGGGATCTTTGTGCATTAGTAGGAGACATGCATAGATGATTTGCCACCTCCTGCAGGAAGCCGATTCCATACAGCCTCTAGAACAATAAGTTGTTTATATGTTTATGTCATTTATGACTTGCTTTTCCAAATACAGCCCTCGTGATGGCTACCAATAAGCTACAAAGAGCATATTAGAACAAAAAGTACCCAAACGCATCCATTAAAAGCATCCATTAACAGCATGTTGAATTCAAAGTCACCTTTTTAAAAAAAAGAGGGGGGAGAGACAAATAGCATCACTAGATTAAAAATTCAGCATACAAACCTAAGGATGCAAAAGCTGTATGAACAAAGGGACAACAGATGGGTTTCACTTGTAGCCTGGGAGCAGCTACCAACAAGGCTCTGTCTTACATTCCAGTCAAACATCACTCTGTTGGTGACAGAAAAGAGGAAAAGTTATCTCCTGGAGCTTTAAACCTTTGCAGCAGAGCTTCAAGGTAAAATGATAAAAATTAATGCTGCTGTCATTATACTTTACTTTGCTGTACAATGAGGGGTAGCCACATGGATTTTTAGTGGTAATGGAAGAGAAAGGCCTCCCATCTTTTTTGCGCAACAAGTAACTTTTACTGATTGGCTTCATTATGTAATGGGAGTGTGTTCCATTCTTTGTTAGCGGGAAGAGGAGATCCTTTCTATTGCTTCAGCGTATGTGAAGGAATCTTGTAGCGCTGAGGGGCTTTCTGCCCTACACTGTCATAGTGCTATTATTCCACTTTCAACATCCTGTGGAGTTCTGGGGTTTGTAGTTTACTGAGGCCAAAGAGCTCTCTGGCTGAGAATTCTAAATGCCCCTCCCTAAACTGCAAACCCCAGGATTCCACAGGATGTTGAAAGTGGAATAATAGCACTTTGTGTACTGTGGAAAGGCCCGAAATCTACTTCATCAGATGCGTGGAGTGAAGTGCCTAGGAACAGACCTTTATAGCTATGAAGTAGGAAGTTGTATGTGTGAATGGCCACACGAATGAAAATTAATAGAAAACCATTTTCTCTGTTCAACCCACTATTAATGGACTGGAGTTTGTGGATATATTCCAATTCTGCTGTTTCTCTTTCCAATCTTCCTTTGTAGTTTTTTTGTTCTAGGACTGTTGCTCTGACACAATGGTTTCCTGGCACACTACACATATTACAACACTAGTTAACACCCCAGCTCCATGAAGGCTTTATTGCCCACTTTATCACATCTCCTTTCTGGTCCTCAGCCAGCATCATACTACATTCCATTAACTCCCGCCACCATTCATATGATTATTTGCTCACCTTGGCTTTAAGCAGTATCTTTTGTCCTGCTTTTGTCTGTTAAAACTGAACTTGTCACCTAATTATCATACCCACAAATTTTGCATTTCTGTTGCTATTCACACATACAGCCTGCTCATGCATAGCTATAAAGATCTGCTCCTTGGCACTTCACTCCTTGCATCTGATTAAGTAGACTAAGGCCACTTCTGCATCCTACCTCTTTTCAGCAACATCTCATCACCATCCCAGCAGTGCCTTTGCTGGGATGGGAGCATGTCCCCAACACTCCCCTCTGTACCCAGCTGGCTACCTGCAGATGAAAACATGAGTGACACACGCTTTCCTTCTGCAGTGCAGCTGGCCTCTTTCCTGTGCTGCGCTGGGGAACGAAGCACCTAGATCATGCTTCAATGGGAGCATCTCGATTCATTATTTTATTTTTTTTCTGTTAATATCCTGCAATCACGATGGGTGGGGATGTGTTGAAAGTGGGACCGCAACAACATCATGTGAAAGCACAACTCAAGGACTACTGCCAATATGTCCCCATCACAGGACAGCAATGCCATGCAGAAATGGCCTAAGTGTATGAAAGTTTATGCTACTAACTACTTTCTCTCATGCTCAAGGGTGATACAAAATCTTTTGGCGTACTGATCCAGACTAACACAGCTATGTTGCTGAATATTGCTCCGGTGCCAGCTTTCTTTTTAAAAACATACTTACCTGGACTCATGTGGCAAACATTGCTATGAGGGAGAGTACCCTTTTGATGGTCTTTGTGGAGTGAGACAGGAGAGGGCTGTTTGATTGATGCTAAGCCCCAAATCAAGGCATGTGATAAGGGCAAGTGAGACAGCAAGCAGTCTGCCCCCTACAAGTGCCATTCAACTTTTAATGTTGACTCACCTTCCCTCCCACCCTCAATGCAGTGTGAGTTAGTCTGTTCACTTTAGGTCTGGATAGGAATATTTCTTTCTTTTCCTCAGGGTTTTTTTCACCTATCCCATACTGTATTTGATGGAATTAGGAAGATTGGCTCTGTATGGCATTGTTAAATAGGTTGTCCTCTGCTGGGCGGTGGGGGAGGGCAGGAAGAATAAGACTTCAATGATCACCTCTTGGCATCTTTTTGGTGTCAGCTAAGGCTCTGGAACCCTCTCTTTAGGGTCCTGCATCTCAGGGGTTGGAGAAAGAAGTTACCCTTGAGGTTAATCTGGGAGTAAGGCTCTCGCTTTTAGACCCCTGGAACTTGGGTGGGAGTTCCTGGGTTACCTTCCAAGCTGCTGGACTGGGGAGCAACCAAAGCAATATGGATTGTCCCTGGGACTGAAGTGATACTACCCACAGGTAGTCTAAGCAGGTTGTCGTGTAGTAACCCTGGCATCAGCTGAACCGATATCAGGTTGCTCCCCACCACCACATTGTATCTTTCAGACCAGCACAATTTTAAATAGGACGGGTCAAAATAAAGTGGCCCTTAGTTAATCCAATTTTGTGCCTGGTCTCTTCATTTCATGGTTGAACAAACATCAAAACATATTATATTAAAAGTTTTCAAAATGTGGACCAACAATACAGAAAGAAACAGTAGCAAATTACAACAGATAAATTTTAAAGATAGACAAAGAAAAAAAAGATAGATATAAACAAAAAAAAGTACTAAATGACAACAACATGTGGTTTCCAGTTTTCCTAACTTAGGCCCTTTTCACACGGCATTTGCCATGCGAAAGGGCCCCTTTAGCGTCGTGCGAATGTGAGAAGCGATCCACATGACCCACTCACATTCGTGCAACGCTCCAGGGCATGGCAGGTGCTGCTCACACACTTTTTCATTTTCAGCTCTGAGCCGAAAATGGTGCGTGATCATGCATTGCTCCGGGGCCCCATATGCACTTACCTGGCATATGGGCTCCGGAGCCACACCGGTTGCGCTTCCTGCCGCAGCACAGCCTGGGAAACTCCAGAAAGCAGCTGTGGAGCTGAAGCAACGGGGAGACGAGAGCCTCTCACTGGAGGCTGCTCGCACGATCCCCGCACCCCAGCACCGAGAAAAGGTGAGTTGCGGAAAGGGCCATAGACTTTAGATATTATTATAGAACAAAACTTTTCTAATGACCAATACCAATCAAATACTTCTGCTGGTACTCTTCTGAAAATACTAACTGCTCAGCATCAGCTTTCTTAACCACACAGATTAGAAGGGCATGGGGAAAATGTTTTTGCCTCCTTTCAGATTATTTTAAGACCAGAAAAGGCCTTTTATGAACCAGAAATAAACCACAAATCTCAGGGGGCTTTCTCCAAAACAGGAAGGGAATTGAACATCACTTTTGGTTTTGAAGAAAGGCTTCCTATGGGACTAAAATATATGAGGCAAACTTGCTCCCCCATACTTCCCAGCAGGAACAAGGGGCATTTAAAATTGCAAGGGACAGGGGCCTATGTCAGCCACAGAAACAGCCTCATGGGCTGTCATTTCCCTATTCATGATATTAAGAATGGATCTTAAAAACTATTTAATTAGAAGGATAAAATTTAGAGAGTTTAGAACAACTGCTTGGAATAGGGGGTCTCTTGATCCTCACAGCCCCTTGGTGGAAGAGAAGAAAAGCATTATGAGACACAGCAACTCTGTGTGGTTTTGACTCATCATGCAGGCATGTTTACCACTTTCATTTTTGTATCCTGATGATTCATAGCCAGATACTCAGTGAAAAAAAGAGCAGGTTGGATGTGCAACAGCATGTTTAAGCTAATTTTTGAGAATCATGTGCATAGCCTAAAAACAGTAAAGATGTCCAATTGACAAGTCCCCCCCATCCACTGCCCCACCTCTGCCAAAGGTGCCAATTCACTGAAGAATAAAATTGACAACTCTTGGTCATTAGTCTCTTTCATACCCTCTACACTTCATGGATGAAAGCTAGGAGCCATATGGTTAAGCAACAGCAAAGTGTGGCTAAGGTGGCAAAGGTTGTTAATGAGGAAGACCAAGTGAGGAGAGCTGCAACAGTTTGCTTTTGTCTAAGCCTACTGGGATTAGATTTTGTGCCTTTCATTCCCCTTTCTCCACTGAGTAAATTAAATGCAAACTATATTTGCACTTTGAACTCAGTTTGCAGTGATTGAAGTAAACTCAGCGTGAAGTAGAAGAAAGAAACTGAAACATTTTAAAAGCAGCTGAAAAGGTAGGACAACAAAGGATTAATCTGAAGTGTCCCTGCCAACTCAGGACAATTGGAAAGTATATTCTTTGTGGAGGAAAGGTTTTGGATCAGAAACCTCAATATTCCCCCTTAGCCAGTCTGAAACTACTTCAGTGAATATATCAAATATACAAGAAGTTGTCTGTTTTCCTGTGCCATGGAATGGGCTGGGACTGGCATCAGTTTCTCTCATTCTCTCCCTCTCTCTGTCTCTCTCCCCCAATTTCACATGTTTGTATGCACACAATACATATGTGGTTCACTTGTTGCAGCTTTCCACACAATTTGCAGAGCTTAAGTAAGGTCTTTCACATCCAACAACCACAGCTGTGTTTTTCCAACTATCCTATGCAAAACCTCTACTATTAATCTTTAAAATTTCATCTTATATCCCCTCATCACAGTACAAAATATTCCACCTTTTTTCAAAGTATTGGGTGCCCAGGTGGTTTCTAAAAGCTATCACTTTTGTAAGTATTCAAGTGGACAGCATCAAAATTAGTGGTTGGGGAGGAGGGCATATTTGGACAGACAGGAAGATAAAAGAATAAATTAAAACAGAAGATCAATAAGACAACATGGGGGAATAGAATGAACAGAGTAAGAGAACAGTCCAATTCATCAGGAAAATAGATTACTGTGAAAATGTATGGAACACACCAGAAAATTGCCGTAGGGAACTCTATATACATTGTTCATTAATGACAATCCAAAAAAAATGGATATTGCAGCCTTTCGTGATACCCAAGTCTCAAGATATTTTGGTCTGTGCTTCCTATTATCCATGCCCACTGGTATTACTGCATGCGGGTTATGAGAGTACTAATCCAAAACAGTTGTAGGGGCCCGCATTAGGGAAGATTGGTCCATTATGTTTCTTTTATGCAAGAATCTGAGATTCTCGAAATCTTCAAACTTGCTTGGGAAAGGTTATAGCTAGGGTTGCCAGATCATTATGAGCACCCCCAACCCTAAATTCTCAGGACCAAAACCTAAGACCCAGGGTAATGTCATGAAAGGCATTAAGTGTGATATTAAACATCAACCACAATTGTTGAGAGCATGCCATTCAAAGAATAAACATGAATTCTAATACAAATGAGAAAAGATTTCTCTTGCTAGAAATTCAGTTTTTGAAGATCTGTATCCAAGAAAAAACAAACAAACAAACACATGCATGTTTTCAATCTCTGTTTTAAATGCCTTCACATTCCCTTCTTGGGGAACCAGCATGTTGTAGATCAGGTCTGAGTGCTGAATGCTGAGAGACCAGTGTTCAAATCCCTACTTAGTCATGGAAACCATTTGGCCAAATCTCACTCTCTCAACTTCAGAGAAAGTTAATGTCAAACCCCTTCTGAGCAAATCTTGCCAAGAAAACACCGCAATAAGTTCACCTTAACCCTAAGTCAGAAATAACTTGAAGGCACACAACAACAGATACACACATAAAGGAGTTGTATACCACTCAAAGAGTGTTTTTCTAAGGTCTTCTTTGAACAGAAAACAATGTCCAGTAGGATGGATGGATGGATGGATGGATGGATGGATAGATAGATAGATAGATAGATAGATAGATAGATAGATAGTCTGATAGCCTGACTCCTACTGATTAGTCCCAGACAGATTAGACTCACTGAATTCAGTGTGGAATGATGAGTCAATGCATGAATTCCATTGAGTAAATGAAACTATTCTAGTTGGGCCTACCAATAAGACTCAGGCCAAAAGACCAGTCTCTCTCTCTCTCTTTTAGTTATGGCAATGATCTAACCTTAAGATTCTTCACCCTAAAGCTGAGGACTGGAGAACGGGGGCCAGTCCTTGTAATGTTGAGACTTGGGAATCCTGTCGTAGCTCATTGTTAGAGCATATGGTTTCTGTGTTAAGCTCCTAAATCTAAATTCTGGCATTTTTAGTTGTATCAGGAAGCATTTTTGCCTGAGACCATCCTATCTGCCAGTGTGAAGTCTTATAGCATTTATGTTAGAGTGGAGTCAGACTGCTTAGGTTCTCCAGATGTCTTGTACTTGGTCCCCCAGAAAGCTTGGTCACTATGGCCAATTTATGCAATTGTGGGAGATGCAGTTCAAAACACCAGAAAGACTAAAGATTTCCCACCCCTGCTGTATACAGTAATGACCAGATGGCTCAGTGGTCTGACTTGGTACAAGACAGCTTGCTGGGTTTGGTTTCAATAAGCAAAATAATCTCTTTTTTTTTAAAAAATAAGAAGATATATTGAACATATTGTTGCTCCCACTTTCCTTTGTAGTGGGAAGCACAGAGACCTTTTCAACATTAAACTGCCTTCTCTGAAGAGTGATTTGGAACCTCAAATGGCATTTATGAAAGAATCTGCTCACAAATTTACATGTTGAAAAGGATGAAGGAGGACTGGTCGCCAGCACAGCCAGTTCCCTTCTTATAAGGCAATCAGTGCAACCAAAAAATTCACCCCAAACTCAAAACTGTTTCTCTGGTTACAGTCTCTCCAGCTTGCTTGTTTGCTTGAATGATGCTTTTTAGATGTAGGTCCCATTCCACTCTTGGAAGACAGGGATACTAGCCATTTGTAACTCCCCAAATTTAGATAAAGAGCAGTGATGCTTCATAATGCTTACCTCTAATACAAAGCCAGCATTTCAACACTAAGTTCTTCTTAGGCACAGATTTTAACAGGCACAAAGAAAATGCTCAACATTCCACCCAAGAGTTTCAAACTCATGAAGAACCATCCACTTAAGAATCCCCAGTCTCCTTTTCTCTCTCTTTTCTCTGCTTTGACTAGCTGGTTTGATACCAAGCCAGGTTCTAAGAATATTGGGAAGTATCAGTTTTGATGAGTTTCATCAGTAGAAATGAACTAGAAGATCTTTGTGGGCTGAGTGATCCTATCATGTCCCCTCGAGTTGGGGCTGAAGGGGATCTCATTCGATTTGAATTGGTTCCAAAATTATGATTATGCAAAAATAGTTCACCTATTTTTAATCAGTTCAAAGTGAAGTGAGGGATCATAGGACTATTCATTCATAAAAGAAAGGTCTAATAATTTAATTGCAGGATATACCGTATCACTGGTGCAGTTTGTCTCTCCATCCACAAATGCGGATTATAACTATTCCACACTGTCATTAAATGTTCATTGTTGGTATCACTTTATCACATGAATGGTGGTCATCTTTCTAAAGATGTCACTTTTTGCACGTAACTAGGCTGGTCCTTGGACGGCAAACAGGTTGCCACTGGAGCGATACTCAGAGCCTTACCAGCTTAGCAGAACATGCTCAAAGTTGTGCTTAGCACATAGGCTTAAGAACTTACAGTAATCTGTTCATTACAATGAGACAATAGAGTCTATAGCCCCAATCCCTATCAGGTTGGAGTGGGGGGCATATGCCCACAAATGGTAGGGCAGCATACAGGTAAAATCACAAGATAACGCAGTTTAAAACAATAGAAATAATTTAAGCAGACTAAAAATATATTGAATACAGTAACAACTCAAGACAAATTTACAAGATTAAAACTCCTGAATAACCCTGTGCATTTCAAGTAGTGGTGTTCATGGTGTTTGTTACAACCTATGGCTCAAAGAAATGAATTACTGCCCATTATAACAGGCTCTTTTGAGTTGCTCAACAATTTTTCACAACCATGCAGTTATTGTTCTTCTGAGCTTACCAGTAAATTGCCTAATGCTGTAAAGGAAGGTGCTAAGATCAACCCAATGCATTTAAAGGAAATGTTTGATTGAAATGAATGAGCCGATGTGGAGTGTGGAGTCAGTCCAATGTTTCTAAATTTGCCCAAAATATCTAAGACTAGCCTCAAGCACACTTTTGCTGCTGAGAATGTGGAGGCAGAAGTAGTAAGGAACTAAGCTGGTAACAGTTTGTGCTTCACAAGAAGGGGATGATTTAGCTTCCTTGCAAAATTAATTTACAATTCCTCCATAAAGTGTTGTAAATTAATATGTGCTCAATATCATTCTGTCAGGAAGATTGTATATCTGCAGGTTTCACCAAAATGTATTATTCAATAGAAATAATGCTGTAAATGAGCAATTCCTGATGGGTTTACTGAATTATTGCAATAGTCCTGCCTATTTCATCTTTCTCTGTAAATTATGGTTACTTTTATAAGTAGTTTGTCATGGGGAATATATAGAAAAAAATAAATAGTACAGTGGAATTTCCAAACCATCAATGAAAAATAACATATTGATTATAGATGTTTCTGTGTCCCTGACCACAGATGGCCATGCTTCAGCATCAATGGAAAAGCTGTTGAGTATCCTAGAGAATGCAATCTACTTAGATCATGAAAGGTTAAGTCCATTCTGCCAGTGGGATACTTCTGAGCATGTGTGTTGCACTCTGGGCAGCTGGACATTATTGTCACAAATGATCTAGGAACAGACAGAAGTCTGATGCAGCTTTCTGCATCTGAATCTCTTGCCGTCTCCAGCTTCTCCAGTAAAACTATGGCCCTTTCCACACGGGGGACGGGGGAACGGGGCAGCGCACGCAGGGACGGATCTTACCTGAAAACGGGTTGCTCCGTCCCTGCGGGGAGCGCGCGTTCGCCGCTCCACACGCTGGTGAGTTTCGGCGGCGTTCGGCGGCGCCCAAAATGGCGGCTGGCGACTTCTGGTGGCGCTCCGCCAATCAGGGCAGCGCGCCAGCCGGAAGCCCGCCCCTGGGCAGCTCTGCAGGGACGCGCTAGCGCGTCCCTGCAGCTTCACACGGGGCGCTGCAACGGGTTAGCGCGCTCGCTTTTCGTAAAAACCACATAAAATGTGGTTTTTAAAAAACGTGACGCGCCACCCCTTGCGGCCGCGCTAGCTTGGTTTGAGGTGTGGAACCTCCACTATTCAAACCGCTCTAGCGCGCTCCACGGTGTGGACGACCTCCGGATGAGGTCGCCCTAAGCCGTTTTTTTTACCCCGTGTGGAAAGGGCCTATATCTATACTACAGTGGTAACAGTTTGATGCCATTTAAAGTATCATGGCCCCAGTCACTGGAACCCTGGGACTTGTAGTTTGGTGAGGTGTTTAGAACTCTCCATTGTCATGAACTACAATATAAATGCTAAGTACCTCACCAAACCACAAATCTGAAAGTTCTGTGGGATGGCATGAAGATTCAAGTTGTATCAAACTGGCATTAATGTGTAGTATGGATATACTCTAAGAATCAAAAGTTCATTCATGCCCTGGAGACCATAGCAAGATTTGAATTCAGTTGCTCAGCAATGCTGTCAGCACACGTGGTTTTAGGGTTTTAACATCTAAAACATTAGAGTGCCTCTACACTTTAGTTTTGTATCAGTCCAATATCATTTTAGTTGTCAAGAATCTGGCATTTGTAGTTTAATAAGGTATTTAAAATTATCTCTAGAAAGCTGTAATGCCCTCCTCTGAACTATAGCAGAGCTCTCTAAGTAACACACCAAACTACAAATCCCAGGACTCTGTAGGACGAAGCCATGCAAATCAAAGTGCCGTCAAACTATTACAACTGTGTAATCTGCCTAGATTCTTAATCTACCCATTCCAGATTATTTTTCTAGAACAGACAGTAGGTATATGGAGGAATAAGTTCATTTCCAATGCTGAAAGCTCTTATGTGCTCCAGTGCTAAATAGTCTTCATACCCATTTCTCCCATTATAGTGTGTGGAAGCATGCTTTCTTTTCACATTTGCACAGTCCTGATCCAACCTGTATGCAATCTGAAGTAAGTCCAAAACACAGCAGTGGAAAATCATTACCCTTTTTAAAAAGGCCTAAGTTTTAGAGTGTCTCGCTTCGGCTTGCTCTTGCGTTTGCCATTTTAAGATCAAATTTGTTTTTCCATCACATCTTGCCTAAACATTTGTCACAAACACTGAGTATGGAATCCACAGTGTTTTCCAATGTAGAATTCTCTAAGTACTTTAGCTATTTGCTGAGCCTTCTTACCATCCAAATTGCTGCTCTTCTCCAGATGGCAGCCATGTCAGAATAATAACACCTCCCTCTCCTCTACCCTTGAATAGTGTAAAGTCCATATTGCTGCATTAAAATCTGCAGCTGTTGAGGTGATTCATGCACACATGTTCCTACTAGGAGACAATATTTGTGTTTATGAAGATACTATGAGCTAAATTCAATTATTATTCCAAGCTAGAGTAGATCGATTGAATCAATGGGAATCTAATAAAACAACACTGATAAAAGTTCCACAGATTTTGGGCATTTCCACACTATGCTGTTATAATGCTATTATTCCACTTTCAACACCCTGTGGAATTCTGGGGTTTGTAATTTCCTGAGGCCAAAGAGCTCTCTTGCTGAGAATTCTAAAGGCCCCTCCCTAAACTGCAAACCCCAGGATTCCAAAGGATGTCGAAAGTGGAATAACAGCACTATAACAGTGTAATGAGGAAATTACCTTGATGAGCCAGCTCTAGTTGGGACTAAACATGTGGGCTTTGGCCTACAATTTATAATTTATGTAAAAGTGCAGAATGCAGTATGGCTTACTTACAAGTAGACATACATAAGATTGTGATAAACGTGTTATAATTCACTGGGGTTTGTTTCAAAGTAAATGGGTAAATTATAAGATTTCTAATGTAATATCTAGAATACAATAATGCTTCCTTCCCCTCATTCATAGTTTGAACCTCTGTCTCTTACTGTTCCTATATCAGGTGGAGATATATTTAGTGGAAATGCAAATTAGAAGTACCAGGTTCACTTTGTATATTTACACACCCTGTACAGATGAAAGAAAGTGGGCATAATTCAATGGAAGAGAAATTACAGGAATGCATAAGATTGCATCATTAGTCTCTGGCATCTTTTCATCGTTGATCAGGACAAGGACCACCATGCAACATCCTTCAGCAGCTTCCGAGTTCGTCCCACATCTTGGCAGAGATCACAGCTGATATCTGTCCTGGGCCCCCTTTAAAATAAATACTCTTTCTGGTCAGGACTGGATGCCCTAAACTGTATAAAGTTCAAGAGGTTATGTAACATTACCACATTATTCTAACAATTATATCTACAGATCTACAGATCTAGATATATAGATATAGAAATTAAAAATGTATTTAGAGACCACTTGTTAGAGGTCCAAAATTAGAAGTGGGAATCACTTGGCCATCTAGAAGTTTGGACTGCATATCCTCAGATCCCTAGCCATCATAGCCAGTGGTGAGAAATACTGGGAACTGAAGTCCCACAACATCTGAAAGGCCACATGTTTTCTACCTCTGCCATATAAAAAGGATGAGCAACGTTCTTGTATATATCATCATTTAGCAAAATCTGTTCATTTTTTTTTCATTCCAAAAGAAAGTGGGTTAATTTCCATCATGACCAAAGGAAATAACCTGAGAATTCTTAGACCTTCCATTAAAGCTAAGAGTTATGTTGTAAGTGGGAAATTGTTTACCTAGAGGCAGCCTGCTCACAAAATTGAATCCATTTGCAAAGATGGGAAATGTTTTGTAAATTAGGTCAGATAACAACAGCTCTTCTGATATAAGAAGCACAGTGTAATAGCTAATGTCACTCTTTTCATTACATGAACAGGAACTCTCCACACACTGAATAAATGTACATCTATCCAGTGATGAAAATATTCATGCTAGAATTCAGGCAATGTCTTCTTCATCATTAACCTGAGATACCCTTAAATCCCAAATACAAGAGGACAGGCAAGATCCTCAGCAGATTAAAATTATGGCAGCTCTGTGGCAGTTTTTCAGGCACTTAGAGATTTAGCACACAAAATATACGATGTTTAAGACTAAGATTTTAAGCCTTTCCTCAGGCTCATTTTTAATACCCTTCCAAAAAAAAAAAAGTCAAAGAATCCTGTGGTATAACTTTAAAACTGATCTTTAAAACTAGTTATCAAGGTGCCAAAAGAAAAAATGACTATGCAGTTTTCAGTGTATCATTCCATGTGGGGATTATGTAACTGAAGTATAGTTGCATCTTGTTTCCTATGGGGCACCCAGAACTTAGAAAAATTAGTACTTTGGACTGTTATACTTGGAATGCCCCAGCTGACTTGGCCAGAGGATTCTGGGAGCTGTAGTTGAAAAGACCAACTTTCTCAAGTTCTTGTGGCATAGTAGCACTGAGATGATCATGTATTGTGGGGGGTGAATCCACTCTCAGATTTACAGATGACCCTCCCACAGATGCTTGCACAGGAGCTCTTTCAGTACCAAGGCCCTATTAGGAATACAGTCTAGCACCTGGAGGGCTCCCCACAATCCAGAGCAGCAGAAGGAAAAATGATTGTAAAAACAAGAGTTGATTTACACCCCAATAATAATGGATCTATGGACCATCTGTGACTGCACTGAAGGTACTAAGCCCTATAGTAAAAAAGAGAAGAACCTCTCTGATGTCTTAAGTCACTATGCTAGGTACCTTCTTGTAAACTGAGGTCATGTTTAATGGTCTGTTAATAGTACAGCAATCTCAGAGCTGGCAGTGTGATGTTGTTAAGTTAGGGGAAAGGAACCACGGAACTGTGGAAAACATGCTGAGCCATCTGATGGAGGTAGAAGACAACTTTCTAAGATGATCTTTTAGGTCTATTGGGTTTAGGTGGGCAGGGAACCCCCAAAGGATGTCTTGATTAATCTGCCAGTGCTCTTGGGCTCAGAGAGCAGTGCAGAGCATGGAAAAGATATTTCAGGTGACCACAGTTCCCAGAATCACAGGCAACATGGGTAGGTTGGGGAATTGTGGTATCCTGAAGTACTTTATCCAGGCTTTGGTTCTGAACAGGTTTTTCTGGGTTATGTGCTGTGAGAGGGGCAGAATCAATGCAGTGCAGTGATTCACACTAAGCTTGTATAGTGGGTTTCTCACTCTGAAATGGAATTGCAGTGGGCTTTGAATTGGTGCCTGCCTATTATAATCCAAATGATTCTACCTGCACCTGACTAGGGATGTCACTAAGGAATGAACTGGGACAAAAGAAATATGACATTATAGATCCTTTAAAAACATTGCAGCCCTTATTTATAACAAGAATTTTGTTGTGTCTCCTTAGTCCATGGGCTTGTGCTAGTCTCCCTTTCTGTAGGGAAACTAGGAGAGAGTTTTTCTGGCAGAGCATAGTTAGAATGGCTTTATCATCTTTTTAGATGTAGCAGATTTCATCTGCTTCAGCAGTGGAGCTGCTGTGACAGCGACCTAGTAAAACTGAATCATCAAGTCCTAAATGATTGGATTTTCTGGTGAGTTTATTGGTTTAGGATCAAAGGTTTGAACTTGTAGATTCTTAAGTAATTTCAGAAATTATATCCATGGGAATACTCTGGCATAACATACAACCAATTAGGTTCCTAAACCATTTACAATTGAGCCAAAAGGTAAGTGTTTTGTGAAAGTTTGCATGCCTAAAGAAAAAACAAACAAACAAAAAACTTATCAGTTAGTGAAGTTACTTAAAAAAGGACATGTTGTGAATGGGGACAGGAAGTATTACCCTTCATCCGAATTTGCCACGTGTCACCATTTTTAGTCAAATCTGAGTTGGTCATGTGGTATCACACCGTCATTCATAGTGTCTCACGGTGTGACATCCCTGGTTGGCTAGGATCATTTTACAAGGGGGTTGGCATCTGATTTATCAATGTGATTGATAATGTGTATTTTTGTATATATCCAAGGATGCACCTTACAAACCACTTTGACAAATCTCCAGCTTCATCAGTTCATTCCCCTTGAACATTTTACCTTGGATTATTTTTACTGCACATGAGAAATAATTTTTAAATAAGGTTGTAATGCAGTATCACTTGGCCTCTGATCGTACATTAGCCAAAACTCTTCAAAATGTATCTTCTTTAATTTCATTTTTTTTTCTGGCTTTTTTATTTAATGAGAGATTTGAAAACACTGAAATATCTGTGCAAAACCTAGAGTGTTTCACAACTTTTAGCCTTCATCCTTACTCACAGAAGCAATGTAATGACAGAAACCATGCACTATGGAAGGTCAGAGACCATGGATCATCTATAATCTGTCTGTCTGTCTGTCTGTCTGTCTGTCTGTCTATTCATCTGTCCATCAGGGACATGGTGATCAATTCTGAAGTGCAGGTCCTCACCAGGAAACAGTCTCTATAGCAGCATCTCTATGGAGAGGACAAAAGTGCAGGTGGTTATGTTGATCTGAAACAATTTCTGGCAGGTCTTTTGTAAACCAGCACTCAATACTTTGGATTACAACAGTCAGCCCTCTGCATTTGCAGGTTTCACTTTTGCAGATTTGATTATTCATGGATTATTTGCTGTCATTTCTGCTGCTTCCATATGTCATTTTTAAGTAGGGACTGCAATCTTCGTGAGACTGAGAAACTGTGAATGAGGCTTGTAAGTTCCTGTTAAAAATGGTGTGGGGCAACAGTGGAGGTGGCAGTAAGTCCCACCAGCCACTCATTTCTGGCTTGTGAAGGAACCCTGATGTCTCAGAGGTATCCATGGTGGGTTAAATATGGTGATAATCTTTTTTTGTGTGTGTTAAATATGGTTTGAGAGAGCCTAGAGTTATTCACATTTCTTCCACTTTCACAGGGGTCCTGTGCCCCTAACCCTGGCGAATGTGGAGGAAGGACTGTAGTGGGAAAACCTATTTTCCTTCCAGTTGCTGTGGAGATTGCAACTAAATTCAAAGAGGGTGGGGAGGGCAGGAATGTGTGTTGGCAGATTTCCTAGCCCTTCCTATTCAGAAGGTCCTTGTGACTCTGCAAGCCCTGACCCCACTACACCACTGCTGAGTATCAAACTGGTACATATCTGCCAGTATTCTACATTAGCTACTTAGGTATGTCTGTGCAATGAAATAACATCTTCTGGCATGACCCCTCGTCCCCACTCACTGTAACACCTTGTGGTCAAATTACATGAAGGAAGTCTGTTCAACTACAGACTGGAGTCCAAGGAGGATGGCATTTCTAGCCCTTTCCTACCAGTGAGTGAAGCTGAGAGAAGAAATTGTGATGTCCTGTTTCTTACTGTATTTCTCACAGGTGAGAGGGGGCTCGAAGCATCCTCCGTGTGCCCTGATTGTCAGCTGAATTGTCCTCCTTCACTCAACTTGGCTGCTGGCTGTGAAGGGGGGTGGGGAGGCATGTACGTAGCCTTACTGAATACAGAGCAGTTACAGACCTGTAACTATAGGTTATGAATCCGTAACTGTAATTCAAGATGCCAGCCACTGTTTTTACACAGAGCACTCAAGGTAACTTAACAGAGAACTGGGCATGACGGAACTGAACACGCTGTTTTAGCCTGTTAAAAATCATTTTAGACTGTTTTAAATTGTTTTTAGAATATCTTAAATTGTTTTTACATTGCTTTAGATTGCTTTTAAATGGCTTTAAAATGTTTTGCTCCCTGTACCCCACCTTTGATACTAGGTGGAATAGAAATATTTTAAATAAATAAGTAATCTGGAAATATAATTATACAGAATACATAGAAGATGCCAAGACAGAGCATGTTATAATACAAAATATGGTACTAATAAAAACAGAAGTTCAAATGTTCAGTCATCAGAGGCAGAGCACAAATATCACTAAATTAAACCAACTAGTAAGGACATTCAAACTAAACATCCATAGCCCACTGGAACAGGGCAGACTTTGCTTAATATGTAAGACATGATAAGGAAGTCATATCTGCTCTGTTACAGGGCCATAGAAAAAAACAATTCCTGTGAGTGGAAAATCCACAACAAGCATTATTTAAGCTCTTCAAACAATTGAAAATTAATGAGTAGAAACATTCAGGTCAAAATTAAAGATACGAGCTCTTATGCTGAAGGATTTTCTCCCCCCGGTGTTGCAGGGGGACACAAATGGAAAACATGAACACCCTTTTTTCCCCTACCTACCTTCATACAAATGTAGTATCTCTGACCATTATACTTAGGTCGCCAGTTTATAAAGGGCTTTCTCCTATAGCCTGTTTGACATCAGTGACATTATGTTTCATCCAGCTCTGTGAAATATTAGGCATATATTCAGTTCCATCCTACACATGACACCCTCCCGGCCGGTGCAGTGCAACTCTGGCAAGGTTAGTGGCCTTGGAATAGTATAAAGCTGCTTAAGAAGGGTGTGAGGGTCATATTAGTCTTCCTAGCTGCCACCCCCGTGTGATCAAAATTGCTTTTAAGGATAGTAAATCTTTCCAGTTTCCAGATAATTAGGCATTTTAGCAGATCATCTCCTAGGAGTATCAGCTTTGCTTAATGGGCCTTTTGGTCAGTTTATTCATATGCATCTTTCCTTTTTAACTTAGCTTACCATTATTGATAGGGAGGAGATTAATCTTTGGCCAAAAAGGGGAGTGTAATTACTTTTTTTAGTAATGCTGTTGAAAGAGCAAAATCCTTAATGGCTTTGGAAAAGCTCCTCATCTCCAGTCTATACGCTTCTCACTGTAGACGGCAAAGAACACTGCCAATGAAACAGCCCACTTTGGAAGGACATTTTGTAATTGTTTCATTATCAAAATGTTCTGGTTATGTGACTAACATGAGTGCCTGAGATCCTCAAACTCACTGTTCTGGGGATGCTTGTTCTCAGATCTGCTGGGCCAAATGGTTAGATGATGGCCTGAAAGATGTTCTCTTGGGTGTCACAGCTTTTGAACAGTGATGGATAAACCAAATCTTGTTTCTATGGGATTATATGCTATCAGTGGAGGCAACAGGTAGCTTTGAAAAAGCTGCCAAGCCAAGTCCTGAAAACACATGGATGTTCACATGATAAATTAGTTATATTTGTAAGTA
Source organism: Iguana delicatissima (assembly GCA_948472985.1). NCBI lineage: Eukaryota > Metazoa > Chordata > Lepidosauria > Squamata > Iguanidae > Iguana > Iguana delicatissima. The sequence goes on along the minus strand of CAOKZL010002484.1, from coordinate 78,438 downwards.
CAAGTATATGCAAAATATAGAATCCACACGTAATTCATTAAGCCCCTGCTTATACTGTTTGGCTCCTAAATGCAATAAATAAAATCCACTTGTCATGAATAGATTGGTGTCAAACTTTATTTCCCCTGATTCTTAAAAAGAAAAATCAGAATATCATGTTTCCAGATATGAATCCATAAAACAAAAGTGTTCTGAAGAGCTCTCTAGAGCTCAAGATCCTATCTCAGAGAACTCCTTTAGCTGTTCTTCCAGTAGTTTCCATACCCACTTCCCACACTTTCCCAAAACTGAGAAGGGAAGGAAAAGCAACATCAGCAGACTGTGGATTCCTTGCTCTTGTAAATTTCTGAATCTGCTGCAGCCATCCAACATCAACAGCAACTCTTGAGAATTACAGTTAATTATTGTTCTCTTGATAAATAAGTATACTTTCCAGTGGCCCACACAAAGGCTGTGTGCATGATCAGAAATCTCCTTTTAAATAAGAGCAATAACTCTTTGCTTCTGTATCTTTTGTTTTAATTAGTTGAATTAAAAACAAAATCCACATGGCTGAAGTTCAGACTAGCAGGAACTGAAAACAAGAAGTGGTTTGAAGCAAGCACTAGGTTCAGTCCAGTCATTAATCCAAACAAGCGTTGGTCCGATGAATCAATGGGAACTTGGTAAATTAACACTTGTATAAATCACAGTGATTCATGAGGTACATTCTAGCTAGAATTAGGAAATGGATGTAGTCTGATGGCTTTAGTCTTACTTTCTTTTAGAATCATAGAATTATAGAATTATAGAATTGGAAGAGACCACAATGGCCATCGAGTCCAACCCCCTGCCATGCAAGAACCCATCCTCAAAGTACCCCCAGAAAATAGCCATCCAGCCTTTGTTTAAAAACCTCCAAAGATGTTTATTACACCACACTCTGAAACAGCATTTTCTTTTGTTGAGGAGTTCTTACCATCAGGAAGTTCTTCTTGATGTTTAAGTGAAATCTCTTTTCTTGTAGTTTGAATCCACTGCTCCATGTCCTAGTCTCTGGAGCAGCAGACAACAAGCTTGCTCCATCTTCAACATGACAGCCCTTCAAATATTTAAACATGGCTATCATGTCACCTCTCAGTCTTCTCTTCACCGGGCTAAACATACCCAGCCCCCTAAGCTGCTCTTCATGAGGCATAGGTTCCAGGCCTTTCACCATTTTGGTTGCCTTCCTCTGGACACATTCCAGCTTGTCAGTATCCTTCTTTAATGTGGTGCTCAGAACTGGACCCGCTATTCCAAGTGAAGTCTGGCCAAAGCAGAATAGAGTGATGCTACTATTTCCCTTAAACTGGGCACTCTGCTCATGTTGATGCGACCTATAATTGCATTGGCTTTTTTGGCTGCCCCATCACACTATTAGCTCATGTTTAGCTTTTCATCTACTAAGACCCCTAGATCTTTTTTGCATGTACTGCTTTCAAGCCAGATGCTACATATCCTATATCAGTACATTTCATTTTTCATACCTAGATGTAGTACTATATGTTTGTACCCGTTGAAATTCTTCTGGTTAATTTTAGCCCAGTTCTCCAATTTTTCAAGGTCATTTTGAATTCTAATCCCATCCTCTGGGATGTGTGATACCCCCCTCCCAAATGTGGTGTCATCTGTAAATTTGAGCATTCTTTTTATTACATCATGAGTCATTTGTAATCTAGATGTTTTAAGTGAGGTGAAGATTCCTATGTATGCAAAATTAAAATGTGAATAGTGAATACAGTGAATGTAAGTTTGGAAGGACATGCATCATACATGCATGTCAGGGGGTTGTAGTAGCTGGAATGGATTATGTGGAAATTTAATCCTCCATTAGCAACAAATCTCAGAGGGTGACCTTGGTCAAGTCACTTTCTTTCCTCCTGACCTCCATCACTGGGTGGAAGTGGGAATAAAGCACAGCAACGGTCAACCATACACATTGGTTTGAGTTCACTCGAAAAACATAAAGTGGGATACAAAGGAAAGAAATAGATACATGAATGTTTTTTTTAAAAAAAAATCATACATACTTATCCTGAAATTTTGGTAGGCTGTAGCAATCTGTTGTAGTTAAGAAACATCCCCAGATTTCTTTCTTCTTTTTTTTGTATTTTATATTTTCAGAGTGGCTTTTCGTAGCAGAATCAATAGAAGATCTTTCCATTTGGGCATCTCTCTCTCTCCTCTTTTTCTGTCGGTCTGTCTGTTGGTCTCTCTCTCTCTCTCTCCCACACACACACACACCATTCCCTCTGTTTATTTTAAATTATTTCTCCAATCCAGTCTTATCACCTTTCTATAGGTTGTGAAAAAGGTCATGATTTAAAAGTCAATAATATGCCACACATGAAAAATATGTAGTTTGCTATAGGCATACATTAGGAAGAAACATTGTAACACTGCTGCTATTTCCCAGTATGAAACACATTAGAATATATTTAATCACAGTACAGTGAATCAAAAGACATTGAGGAGGTGAGCAATGTCCCATATTCAGCTTAATGAAAAGAGTAAGTAATACATATCAAATGTGTTTGCAAAGCCTGTTTCCATCTCAAACTGCTTGGAAATGCAAAGAGGTATCCTTCTGAACCTTTACAACTAATAGGGGAGATTCTTTCAGAAAACAGTCAGCCTCGTTTATTTGCATGTTACCATTCCAGCTAACAATTTGCTGCTGTTTGATATTCAGGAGTAAATGTAATGAATGCAACAAATTATCTACTTAGGCAATGGACAGAGTCCAGCTTTGGAATTTTTAAGACAATCACTCTGCTTAATTGTTATTCGCTGGATCTTTTCTCTTCCCTTGTACTGATCTGTCACTGGGTGATAAAATAGCTCACGATTACTGTTATCCTGAAGCAATTACAAGCTACATACACAATGGGGAAGTTGGAGCACACAATATAAACACTTCTAAAATATGAAATGTGATTGATAAAGTTTTGTTCCCTTTTCAGAAGCCAGTTATATTTCACACTTCTAGGTGAAGAATTTGGTTTAGGAGGCCAAAATCCTAAGAAGCATCCTAAAGCACATGCTATGTTTGCAGGGGAACAATGGCACATCATGGAGTTTTCTACGTTTCTCCTAATCACTTGAAGCCAGGGTATCTGTAAAACTGTGTCCTTGCATATTAGCCTGCCTGGATTTTTACAGCTTCAATATAGGCCCCATTTTCTGTCCCACCAACCCAGAAATGCTGCGTTAATATACAAGACAGGGTCTTCTCTGCAGTAGCACCTTTTCAAGTGAAGTTAGTCTGTCTCTGTCTCTACTGAAATTTGGACAGGTGGTTAATACTGTATTATTCAGACTGGTCTTAGGTTTTATTTATTTTTTTTCCAGACTGCCTTTTAAAATTGTCTTGCACTTGCTTTGAAGGAATTTGTTTCAATACCTTGGCCATTTCTGCCCTACACTGTCAATAGTGCTATTATTCCACTTTCAACATCCTGTGGAATTCTGGGGTTTGCAGTTTACTGAGGCCAAAGAGTTTTCTGGCTGAGAATTCTAAATGCCCCTTCCTAAACTGCAAACCCCAGGATTCCACAGGATGTTGAAAATGGAATAATATCACTATAACAGTGTAGTGCAGAAATGGCCCTTGATGCCCTCTACTTTGGAAGCCCTTGTGATCCGAAAACAATAAATGTTTTGAATAAATCAATAAATGTATTGACTGCTTAGTATGCAGAGTCTGATAAACTAATTTTAATACAAAAATAAGTGTGGAGAGCAATAGAGAGAAGTATGATGTATATTCCTCATTTCAGAGGAAGGGAGACAGAGTGGAATAAGCATGGAATTAATCTGTATGGTTCAAGTAAGTCTGCATGGGGCACAGGGGATATGATCATGCTATTTCTGTGCCCTTGTTAGAGTAGTCAGTTTGTACTACAACTCACTCAAGCTCATTGTGTAGATGTGATTTGCTGTTGTTGGAGTTTATTTTCAGGACTGTATTTTTTAAAAACACACACACACACCTAGATCATTATTCGCCAATCTGCAACTCTTCATATGCATTGGACTACAAAACTCATCATGATGTACATCTGGTACTCTACAGATGTGTTGGGATTATAGTTTTAATGGATGTCTCTTGACTTTTTATCATTTGCTCCATTTTGCCTATTTTGTGGCCAGGAAGGCAGTTTTGGTTTGCTATTAAGTAAATTGGCTCACAGTCCTCCTGAAGAAGAGTTTTGGAAACTGGTGAATAAACTGTCTTCTTGGCACCCCAGATCTCCCCCACCATGACTTTTCATTTTGTACACTTCAATTTTGCTAGCACAGTAGCATTGCCAGTTCCAGGTATCAAGGGGGCACTTTGATACAACATAAATATAGAATTATGATTCTATTTTAACTGCTGTGGCTCCATTCTGTGGAACCCTGCAGTTTGTAGCCTGATGAAGCACTAGAGCTCTTTGAGAATTCTACATACCCTTCCCTAAACTGTAAACCTCAGGATACCATAAGATGGGAACCATGACAGTTAAAATGGAATCATAGTCGTATAACTGGGTAGCACAAAAGGGCCTGGGATCCTTTCTCTCACTGCCTTCTGATTGTATATATTTTCCCTATTTTCCCCCCCAATTTCTACTTTTTGTATTCTACAGGATCTTTCTAGAACAGCTTCTGAGGTTGTGGTGACCTAGGGACATGATGACCATCAAAGGAGACATTTGATTCCTACACATTGTTTATAAATCATTACATTTGGCCATATTTCTCTATAACTTTCATCCACAACACTATTACATGCTGAACCTGAATCCCCTGTCCTGAATTAATTAGAATCAGTGATCCCAGAGTATAAATTAGCATTCTGTCATTTGGGATGCTTCATGCTTCTGACATTTGACACCATTAAACAATGTCACTTGAGGTTATAACCAGTGTGATCAGGCTTGGCATCATCCAAATTGAACCTGTCAGGCAGTGCCCTCAAGACATAGACTATGTGGTCAGGATGAGCTGGGAAATTAGATTCTAAGAAAGCATAACTAAACAAAACCAAAGTGTCAGCAATGTTGGGTCATGGAATAGTGAGAGTATGATCACTACCTGAAGTGGGGTTAATGACATAAAAACAAACAATTAAAACAAAAAATAGCAGTAATTATATCAGTGAGATTTTGTGTCTTACAATGATGTCTTTACTGGTCACAGAAATATCGCACAAAACAACGTAAAAGAAATAGTGGCAACTGCTACTTTAGTCCCCCACTGTATCACAAAACAGAGATGGGCACTATGCATACTGCTGGCTACTTTTGCAGCTCTCCATGGGTCCCCACGTGTGCCACCCCACTCCCAAATTTCAGCGGGGTGGCAATGACAAAAAGTATTTTTTCCCCTTTATTTCGCTGCCACACCACCATTTATAGATCAAGAGTGAGACAATAAAACCACTTTTTAAAAAAGAACTTCTACTTTAAAACAAAGTGCCTAGGTTTTGCAGCTGATTAGCATACCTAGAGGTCTCCTGAATATGCTAATTGGCATTGAAACAAGATGCACTTTCCCTGCAAGTCTTGTTTTTACATGAAAGTTCTTCATTAAAAGGGGTTCTTGCTGCATCAGTTCCAAACATATAACAATGAAGAGAGGGTATGTGGCCTGCAGTATGGGGACAGGGGCTGCCAATACAGCTCCTGACCTCCATAGGTTGCCCATCCCTACTTTAGAAAACGTGACACACATTACATAGTGATACAGACTTTAATAGGCTTCTGGAAGAGCAGTATGGTGTCTTATTCACCATAACTATGGTGCACTATACCACATGGTTTGCTATGGGAGCTGAAATTCTGTCTTTGGAGAGATTTATCACTGTAAGTCACATAATAAATAATGAATAAACAAGATTGAAGCTTAGGACATCAGAAATGTATCCCTTCATCTGTCTATGTGCCTGCTTGTGAAATGGTTGTAAACTTCTTGCAAGAACTCTTGTATCTATAACAGTCCACCAGGACTGTATAGGAAAAGTATACTGAAACCTGTGTGCTTGTTCGGGTGGCTTTTCCTTATGCAGAATGGTAGTAACATCAAGCAGAAGTCTGAAATCTTTCTCTGGCTCTAATTAGGATCCAAGCTCATGAACAATTCTGGGACTTTACAAACTTGTCATAGTTGGGATGGGTAGGCTTTTAGAATTTCCAAAATGTATTTTCAAGCCTACCCCATGAGTATGTGCCCAGTACATCTGTACACATCTGTTTTCTGCCACTATCGCTGCCTCCAAAAAGTCCTTAAGTCAACAAAAATACTCATCTACCCAATGATAAATCATATCTCTAAGCATGTCAAATATATGAATTCATAAGGTCTGTTCAACCCACCCTTCCAAATTCAACCAACAGTTCCTATCAGCATTATTTACAACTGAAGACCTCTGCTTTGATGAAAAAATCATTCTTTTGCCTTTTCCTCCATTGCTTGCCCCTGGCCCTGACTTCAGAATTGTCCATCGTTTGCATCATACCTTTCTCAAGCTCAGGTATTCCAGAAGCCAAGGGATTTGATATCAAGTGTATTTAAAAAAACAAACAAAAAAAACAGGAAAAAGGGCTCATAGCATGAGGTGAAATAAAGTACCAACCTTCCAGGAAATGTCTGAAGTTATAGGTAGTGAGACACAAAAAGTAGGAGAAAGCAGCACAAATACCTCTAAATAGGAGACCTGGAAAACTATTGTATGAGGTATTCCCTGCTGGCTCTCTGTATATATTGATTTTAAATGTCTGAAGCCAAAAGAGATTATTGTTGAAGAAAAAGATGTGTGCAGCACACAATGGCACATTTTGTAGAAGCAGCAGAGCAAGATGTGGATAATAGCTGTGGACTATACAAGTCTGTTTCCAGGTGTCTTTATCCATGTCTCAAAAGTATGAGATGAGTTGTTCTCTGGAGAAGTGGATGGTTGTCAAAGGAGGTGTGTGTTCTTTCTGTACCCCTCCCAGTGTGGATCTTGATGTCAGTCATTTAAGTTATACCATCAAAGAAGTTACATCATTGCCAACAAGGAGCAATTGTTAGTGGTTTGCAATAACTATTAAGCATTCAGTTGTAAAATGTTTGAGTCTGGGTGCTTGGAAAACAATGTGTATGTGGAAGGGATGATGTGCAATCAATGCACTGTAAATATGAAACAAGAGTGCATCTATTGCACAAAATCAGTTCATTGCTGGATGAATTTAAAGACTTTTCTGTTTATTTCCTGCTTACAGATAATGGTTAGCATTAATGTATGTATTCAGCAAGAGGGTTTGTTTCATGGCTGCTCTAAGGCTTAAACTCCTCACTGGGGAAAGTTCGGCTCGCATCTTCCATGTTATCTTTCTCCACCAGGCAAAAACAGTTTTATTTTTTATGCCTTTTTTTCAACTGACCTCCCTTACTGTAGAGGGGCTTTTTAACAGGATGGGTGCTGTAGTTTCTCTTCTAGGTGTGTTTTCAAATTGTGTTTTACATTTCTTTTTTTAAAAAAATAATTTTTATTGAAATTTTAAGTGAATAACAATACTCCCCCACTTCCAAACATCAATTTTCCCAGTTGAATCTGAGTTTAACATTCCATTCCATATAAACATTCTGTTCCATACATTATCTCTTTTTTACAACAATTGTGTACTATTACATTTAGCTTATATTTAACTATTTACATTTTATCTTTTGTTACCTCATTTTATCTCCTCCTTTCTTACAGCCTTTCTTTCTTTTCCCCTATTTCATTCTTTTATCCAATTCAATACCTCTCACCATTCTCTTTCAAAGCCCTGGATTGGCTTATTTTTAAGTGAAAAAGTTAGCTTTTCTGTTGCTACCATATCCAGGACTTTGAATTTCCATTGTCTTATATCAATATATTTTCTTTCTTTCCAATGTTGAGCATAAGTCAGTCTTGCTGCAGTTATTATATATAACAGTGTCTTTTGATGAGTTCTTATTTCTCTTTGTTGCCCTGTATTTTACATTTCTTATATCTATGTTCATCTCATGTTGTAATTGTATTTGTACTACATTTAAATGTGCTCAATGCATCATGGTTCAAGGGTGAGAGAGGGCTAGCCACATCATTCTGATGCACCCCAGTCACCCACACTGAAGATCTCCATCACATGCAGCAGTTCTTTTAACTTTAAAGTGGTATGGGGGGTATTTATGGTGGTAGCAGTAGTGCCATAACCATAAACATGTACCATAGGTATAGACAGAATAGTTGTGGATCCCTAACTTTAGGTTATTAATCTATAACTGGAAGGTAGGATGATAGCCATAGTCATAAAGACAGGAGGGAGGGAGGGAAGAAAGAAGAAAGAAGAAAGAAAGGACAGAAGAAAAGAAGAAAAGAAAGAAGGAAAGAAGAAATAGTGTTGTTGTTCACAGCATGGGTGTTGAACTACATTTAATTCTCTGATGCAGGCCTCAAATACATGGCCTCTCAGTGGCACCTGATGTTTTCAGTGTCAGTAGCTTGGTGAATCTATTCCTAGGTTTTAGCCCAGCCTTCAGAAGAGCTATTCACAGTGCTGAATTGATTTCGAATAAAGAGGTTCAGCACCTTGGATAGCTTCTTTAAAGTTCAGATTAAAACCAGGAGAGGATTTGCCACCCTCCTAACACAGAAACTGCCAGTGCAATATGGAACTGCAATTCAAGCCATATTTTCAAACAGCACTAATGATGTCTAGTGTGGAAGCAACCTACGCTAATAAAGGCCAGAGAAGTTTCTCAAACAGACAGATAATAACAACTCCAGACATCCAGCTCAGTGCCTACATTCATATGACACACAAATGAATGCTGATGGGCTTTCCCTGTGCCATTCTTCTCAGCAGATGGTATTAAAATAGATATTTAGTAGTGCTAATGAAGTCTCATCTTCATGACACCTGAGGGGGAAAAGGAGCCTGAAGAGGAAGAAATTCTCCCTCATTTGAATGCAGGTTGTAGCTTGTGACCCTTGCTTAATGCAATGATGGATGAGCCCTCGGCAGCTCTCCTTCATTATCTAACCAAAGTAAATCTGGAAAGGGCTTGTGCACAGGTCTTTCCTTATGTATAAAGTCTGAATTCTTCTCTGACTACTGGGATTATTGTTCTAGCTCCTATTAGGAAACAAGATGAAACCACTTTTCCCCAAATACAGTTAACATTTAAATCTCCTTGAATTTAATGGGCATATAAATGTAGTTGTTAAACTTGAAGTTTGGTACTTGGTAACTTGCTATAGGATCTCCAAGTACAGTATAGTCAGGAGGGCCAGTGCAGTGTAGTTGTCTGAACGTTGGACTAGTATTCCAAAGAACAGAATTTGAATCACCCCTTGGCCATGGAAACCCACTGGGTGACTTTAGGCAAGTCACACTCCCTTGCCTCAGAGGAAGACAAAGGCAAACTTCCTCTGGACAAATTCTGCCAAAAAAACTCCATGATAGGTTCACCTTAGGGTCAAAATAAGTCAGAAATGATTTGGAGGAACACAGGAATAACAAATAGGAGCGCTCAGTTCTTTCTAGATTGTTTCAAGCTAGGACAAATTCTGATGTAGTTTATAAGGCTTTTTTTTCAAATTCTCCAGATTTATCTCAGAGTTTACTTTCTTTTCAGGCTATGTCTGTTTTTGTTTTCTTTTGTTTCTTGTTTGGGTCATTCATCATTATCTTGACTGTAACAGTTTGTGTATAGAACTAAGACTCTGGGAGGCCAGGAGTCAAATCCTCATTCCCCCATGGAAACCCACCCAACCCACACTCTTTCAGCCTAAGATGAAAGCAATGACAAACCTCCTCCGAATAAATCCTGCCAAGAAAATTGTATGATACAGTCATACTTGAAAGCATACAACAACAGCAACAACAAAATGTCATCATTATAACCACCATCACCGTCATGACTTATTATTTGTTGACAGGAACACCTGTTTCTATGGAGGTTCTTTACGTTAGCATTCCTTGACCAGAGAGGCTCCAGATGTTGCTGGACTTCAGTTTCAGAGAGTCCCAGCTAACCAATAGCCTTATATTCTGGGAGTTGAACTTCAACATCATCTAGATCAGTGGTTCTCAACCTGTGGGTCCCCAGATGTTTTTGGACTTCAGCTCCCAGAAGCCCTGAGCATTGACCATAGTGGCTGGGGCTTCTGGGAGCTGAAGTCCACAAACATCTGGGGACCACAGGTTGAGAACCACTGATCTATTTTGAGAACTAGGTTTCTCAACCTGGTTTACATCTTTCCACCAGCTATGTGAAATGATCTCTTCCATGTGTTTACAATAGCAGCTCTTCATTTAGCAGCTTTCAAGTTGGCACATCTACTTTATTCACACACAAGAATAATGAGACAGGGCACAGACATATGTGTAAAATAGGGTCATAACCTATTGATTTACTCACAACAAGATTTACAATGCTAATGGGTGCAGAGCTTTGTAACTTAGGAGCTGACAAGCAACTTCACTTTTGTGTGGCTATAGCAAGCTAGCTACTGTTTTCTCAGCTGCTATGACTATTCATGTGACAAGGGAATTCCGTTCCGCAACTCTTGGTAGATGATGATAGATTATGCTCAAAGAATATCTCACAAAGGCATTGCTGGTTTTTGTGGAAAAGCTTAGAAGACATCCATCACCATAAATTTACTTTCATGATAACAGTGAATTTCTGTAGGTTGACTTACTCTGCACCATCCTCTCATATTGTGGCCAACTGGTATTTATTTAACCACACTTTTATGGGAACTATTTACCCCAAACCACACAATATGTATAACAATGTAGAATAGGGTAATTCCACCACCACCGCTCAGTCAGCCATGGTATTAGAAACACAAACACATAAAACTGACTGGTATGTTTGTACATATGTCATGAAAGAAATGGATTCTCTGTGGCTTCCCCAGTTACCAAGTTTAAGCTTAGAAAGTTCAGGTTGATCATAATAGTTGAACTGTAATCCATCTTCCTCTAAGATCATCACACATCAAAACCAGACTGCCAACTGAACCCACGCTAAATCCAAGGCAGAAAGAATGTTAGAAGAGAGATCACTCCAGATTCATGGCCAGAGGATTAAGATGCTTACAGTTCTTAGGAAAATACATTTTATTACTTGTGCCATGAATGACAAACCTTTATGACATTTCATAACTAAGATAATAAATGGCTTGGAGAATGGGGGTGGGGAGAGAAGCCTCTCTTCAAAAGGAAAGCTTTTTTTCTTTATTTCTTATCCAGAGTTGCTTCCAGAGGGATGGGGGGAGTTGCTACATGAAATGTAAGAATCAGAATCACTAAGAATTTTTCCTTTTGATCTTGGTACACTGGAAAAGAACTAAGCCTGTGGCTCTGCTAGTAGTAGAACTGAATGCCTCTCCTCCTTTTGTAGATATGTTTGGTACAAAAGCTTTCTTCTTTCCTGCCTTTACCATCTGCAGCTCTTTCTGTCTTGGTCTCTCTTTCCCTCAGTGCAAAAATACATGTTACCAAGAACACAGGGCTGTTGCCAAAAATAGCATCTCTGTGTCGAGTTCTCCTTCCCTCTGTAAAAACATGTCCTGACTTTATCCTGCTATGCATTTCTCTGGCCCTCTTGGCAGCAGTCAGTGGAGCAACAGCAAGGAAAAGCACAACATGGTGATATCAGGACAAAAGTAAATTCTGTTATGTGTTGTCATGGTGGCCAAGGGGCTTGATATGAAAAATACAGAGCCATTAGTGAGCATATAGAGAGAACTGGGCCTCTTCCATCAGGCAGATGGATTTCAGAGTCCTTGTTAGCATCATGGACAAACATTAACAGCTGTCCAGTGGTATAGAAAGGGTCAATTTGTATCAATGACTTTGATACTTTTTACATTACCTTGGCAGTTTGAAGCTGGGAAAATACATGAAGGCTGAGAATGGTCTGGGGGAGTCAGTTTTGCTTTCTGGCTAACCTGCTTGTAATCTTCATAGCTGTGGGAGAAGGAGATGAGCCACATTTGCACATTTTGATGTTCTCTGCTTCTGCACTATATAACCCTTGGGAGTCCTATTCCATTCGCTGGGGAAGGCACACTAGTCCAGGGCACTCATATTTTGGGAATTGGGTTGCCAGACATGGACAATCTGGGTAGAATTAGTTGTTGAGAGGACCAATTCTACAACTGGCCATGAGTGATACTTCCAGTGACAGTTGTGGAATGCTTTTCAGCTATATACCGACTGCTGCATCATCTACCACCAATAAAGTTTATCTTATAGCAATAACTTGTGTCAGTGTTTGGCATCAAATAAAATCTTTGAGAGGCCTGGAGCTATACCCAGTTCCAGAAGAGAACAGCATGTCCTCTGAGGGGTTAGGCTTTCTGAATGTTTAGACCAGAGGTGGCAACCATGCAGACCTTCAAATGTTATTTGATGCAGTTCTCACCAGCCCTATCCAACATAGGCAATAGTGATGAATGCTTGGTACTGCAACAATTACATGTGCTGATGCCACTTCCAGTGCTTACCCATGCTCCATGACCAAGAACTGCACTGCCAGCAGTTTCAAGCAGTTACTACATTTTAAGCTGGCCCTACTATTAGGGCAGAATGAAGTTGCCAAAGATTTGAGGTGCCATGAAAAGATCGCAAATGCTCAGTTGTTTTTTATGGTCAGGGAAGGGAAAATTTGTGTGTGGGATTTTCTACTGCACAGTTCAAAATAGCTCTGCTGGCTTTACCTTGACTTGAGGAGATGAGAAGCAATATTTATTTCCTTTCTTTTCCTTTCATTTGTATGCCACCTTTCTCCCAGAGTAGGACCCAAGGTGGTTTCCAGAGATAGTCAATTAAAAAAGGTTCACAATAAAGTTTAAAAACAATTAAAATCACTACATAAGATAATGTTTAAAGCATACAAAAGTTTCAAAAGATACATAAGACATCCCAGTGAGACGCTCTCCCACTTACACATTAAAAGCCTGCTTGAGCAAAAACATCTTAAACAAAAATATCTTTTCCTAGCCTTGTCTGCATCGTTCCTTCTTGACACTGAACCACTTTTTTTATATTAGTGCTAATATTTAATTCTAAACTGCCTTTTATATTTACAGACACCGTTGTGGTGTGTGCCTATGGTCATGAAGTTACAAAATCTAACCCCGAGGAATAAAATTTAGCATTTGTAAAGTCCCTTGAAGAGTTCCAATAAAATAGAATGTCTATTATCTTGAAATACCTTCGAGAACCTTGAAAGATGCAGCAGAGGCAGCTAGTACTTCCATTATTACTGGGCAGAGAAACCACACTGTTCCTCCACAGGGCTGCAAGTTGACTGGGAGCTGTCGAGGTTCTGAATTCTATCACCAGCATGTGTTCATCACCAGAATAGCCCCTGTACAATCTGGAGCAGTTGTAAAAGTGCTACCACTACCTTGAAGGCACCAGATCCTGTCTGATCTTGGAAGCTAAGCAGGGTCAGGACTAGGTAGTATTTGGGGTGGGAGACCACCAAGGAGTAACAAGTGCTGTAGTCTTATGTTTCAGAGGCAAGCAATGGTAATCCACCTGTGAGTATTCCTTGCCTAAGAAAACCCTATAAAATTCATGGAGTCACAGAGATTGCCTTTGCCACAATAAGATAGCCATCCATCACATACAAGGAGCATTTCGTTTTTTCCATCAAAGGTAGCAGTGGGGTTGACATTAAGGAAAAATGTACCCGAACAGTTTAAAACAGGTTCCAGATGCAAATAAGACCACATTTGATTAATTTCTCAGTCTTTTAGTCATTGCACTATAACAAATTTATACTATCCCAGAGTGCAGTTCCAGCCTGAGTCGTTCATGTCAGTTCTCAGTCAGAAACTCACATTAATTTATTCATCTGATTTCTGTCTCTGCTTTGTTTTATTTAAAACTCCTGTCGCTGTTTCTACCAAATTATGTAAACTGATTTACAGACATAGATGAATATATGCTCTTCAGATGCAAAAACATTTTATTTCTTATTACACATGACTATGAGAACTGACTTCTGGTGTAAAGTTAATCCCAAGTACAACCTGGAAGTTTTGAGTGCCTTGGAAACTCAGTGGGGACAGAGAAACTGCCTGTCTGTCATAAAGAATACTTTATGCTCAAGGCTGGAGCAGGAGAGAAACCTATATGTAATTGCCACTGTTCTTGGAATTAAGTATTCAGGACAGGGGGAAAAGCTTTATGATAACAATTTTAGCCATCAAGTCAACGTTTTAGAAACTTTTAGTGTCTGACCTGTTTTATCTTAATTAGGAGCTGCTTGGCTGTTTGTAGCTGTTTCTCTTCTCTTTTACTGCTGTTTCAGAGAGCTTCCATAGTATAGTGACAAAGCACGAGCTCAGAGATTAGAAAATTTGTTTTTTTGGGTCACACCTTCCAGAATCTCCTAACCAGTGTGGCCTCAGTGGCACAGTTAGCTAAGTGGAGCCAAGCTGGAATATTCTGTCAGTTGCAGTTCAAAAAGGTAACATTTTTTTACAAACTTTGAGGGAGAGCCATTTGATGGACAGTGCTTGCTCAATTAAAAACTTGCCTTTACCATTAACTTGTAAGGTTGGTGCCAGGGCACTTGTACACTACACATTTAGAGAGTTATGATTCCATTTTAACTGCCAAAGAAAAGTCTACTGGGGTTTACTATTTAAGGAAGGGAATTTAGAATTTTCAGCCAGAGAACTTTAGTACCTCTGCAAACAACAAATCCCAGGATCCAATAGGATGGTACTTTGTAGTTAGAATAACAGTGCTATAATTGTATAACATGGAAGGGCCCTTAGACAAGAAATCACTTTTTCAGCTTCTTAAACCCCGCATTAAGGGAATATTAATACTGAGCTAATATAAAGGGCTGTTGTAAGAGCAGCTGACATATTTTTGATAGTAGCATTGCTTATCTTTCCAAGTGAGTTATGTCACACCCCCTCAGACACATGACTAAAAGATGGTTGTTCAGAAACAGACTGTTTAGATGGGTGCTGTTTTCCACACATGGTTCTCTTACTCCTGTTCTTGCGTTGTTGCTTTTTTAAAATGTTTTTGCTTCTTTCAAATAAAAAAAACTTCATTTAAATGACAAAATAAAATAAAGATTTTATATATTGGTGCTTATTTTGTGGGGTGGTCTATACTGAATTAATAAATATAACATGCATTGCAAACTTTCCAGCCAAGATCCCATATACTTTTAGCAAACTTGGATATAACATTGGATATTGTTGGATATAACATATTTATAGTCTTAGATCATTGTAGTTATGTTGGATCCCAATAGTTGCTGCACAATGGTCAATAAGATCCCCACTCACCAAGTGGTTGCTTGGTGGTAGTATTCTTACCTGCCACATGACAGGCAGAATATTTGAAAAAGAATATTGAAAATATTCACAAATTGGTCAAAAACCATGATTTTGAGTGCTGAAAAAGCCTTCCAAGAAGAATCCTTGACTCACAAGAATCTTTGTAGATCAGAACATATTCTGTGCAAAATTCCCATATGGTTGTTTTGTGCAGAAAATAGCATTTCCCATGCAAGACGCAGCATTTTCTACCCAATTTCTGGTCAGAAATATTGCTTTCTCCACAGAAAATGCTTTTTTCTGTGACAGAAATTCTGGCTTTGGTGAAAACTACCATGGCCACTTTTTCTAAAGCATAAGTCCTGAACTGTGACTAAAGCATAAGTCCTGAATTGTGTGTTTTTGGAAAACTAATTGTTAAAATTACTTGCTGCTTCCTTTGAGGAGAAACTTAATAAATAATGACATCCCTAGTGATGTGTCAGCCAAAAAGGCCAGTGCAATTCTAGAAAGCTTCAACAGGAGCATAGTGTCCAGATCAGGGGAAGTAATAACACCATTCTGTTTTGCTTTGGCCAGACCTTACCTGGAACACTGTATCCAGATTGGGCACCACAGTTGAAGAAGGCAATTGACAAGTGGGGAAATGCCTAAAGAATGGAGACTAGGGCCATTTCTACACAATGGTGATCCATCACTTCATTTCATTGCAGCCCTAGCAGAGGAGGGAGCATGCCAGGAATGCTCCCCTCTGCACCTCTCCAGGTCGCTGTGGAAGACAGTGTGCTGGCCCTGCCTCTTCCTTCTGCAGCACAGCTGAGCATTTGCCATTGCTGTGCTTAGGAAGGAAGTGTTGCCAGAGTGCTTCCACTGTTCTGCATGACCAGGAAGGGTGCCAGTGCTGCGCATGGTATATGTAAAACGGATTTTTTCCATTTTTCAAATAACATGCACATGCGACAGACAGGGACAAGATGGCAATGGGACCGCAATGATGTTGTGCAGAAGCACAACCCACAGAGCACTGCCATTTTGTCCCAACTGCAGAGCAGCCACGCCATGCAGAAAGGGCCTAAGATGGTAAAAGTTCTGGAAACTAAGCTCTATGAAGAGTGGTTTAAGGAACTGGAGAACAGAACACTGAGAAGTGATATAAATGCCATCTTTCAATATAATAACAATAACAACGGCAGCAGCAACAGCAACAACAATAAATATAATAATTTTTTTATTTCTACTTGCCTCTCCGAATGGCTTGAGGCAAGTTACATCATAAATTAAAAAACAGCTAAAAACACATACAACCATTTAAAATACACTAGTATAAAATTCATAGTTAAAAATTGACTGGGTAGGCCTGCTGGAAGAGAGAGGTCTTTAGAACTTTTTAAAATTCAGACAGCATGTTTTGCTGTTGAATCTCTTACAGCAGGCAATTCCACAGTCTAGGGGCAGAAGATGAAAAGGTCCTCTGGGTGGTTTAAGTAAATGGCCCCCAGAGGACCTGAGTGTATGGGATGGATTGTATGGAAGGAGGTGCAAAATCTAACAAAGCACAACTGCCTGTGGAACTATCTGTAGACTAGCAATTATTCCAGTAGGATTTCAGCTGCCATATTTGCTCTTACAAAAAAACTTTGAAGTATGGTGGGGTATTATCATATTAGAGATGCAAAACCTAGGCTGAATGTTTTAATCCAGATGGTGGGTTGATGGAAATGTGTAGCATTCTAACTGATCTCATGCTCCAACTCTCAGTGTATCATTGGTACCATTGCTGGCTAGGACTGTGGGGAATTGCAGTCCAACAGCATCTGGAAGACCACGTGTTTCCCAGCAGTGCCCTAAGTCATTCAGTGAGATCACAGGCAAGCAGTCTACCCCTATTTTCTAGATCCCAGTTCATCCATGTATCCAGTGGCTGAACTGGTTTTCTTTGAGGAGCTGGCACTCTTTGGAGGTGATATGAGTTGAAAATCTGAATAAGAGAAAAAAATAGATGGACAGATAAGTTGACACATATACTGAATCACCCCATTTTGCTGGCTGAAGCAAAGAACAAGATGGCAAATTCTCCTTTGTGTCACATACTGCAACTGACTGGACTGGCATTCTTAGTTCAACACTGGCAACAGGTTAGGATTTTCTGCCATGCCTGAGAGCATCAGGCTAGTGCAAGTGGGTGCAGGAGGTACTGAGAAGTAGTTGCTTCACTCTGCCTTATGGTAAAGGGCAACCCTGTACATATATAAATAAATAGATAAATTATATACACTGGTAACTAAGTTAAATATCTCACAGTCTACAAAGGAAAGGAAAGGAAAGTCATTGGTCCTATGGCCTTTGTTTTCATTACCAAAACAACTTCAACTGAAAAATCTTCAATTCACATAAACACATTGCTGGTCAAAAGCAGAAAAATACATTGTAATATTTGGTTCATGTATCTTTGAGGTTATAGCCCAATGCACTACCTTGGAAAAACCCACTGAAAATAGTAGAATTTAATTCCAAATAAACATGTGTGGATAGGACTGCATGTGCTCTTTCCTTTCCCCTCCTGCTCCTGCTCTTCATAAGGTAGAGATGGAATGGAACACAATACATATCTGAAGGACAATAAAAAAGGAAGGGTTGCTATTCAGTTTCTGCTGTGCATCTAAACACCTTTCCCAGAATTTGTTTTGGAGGGGTCATAAGTATTCAAATGGCCATATACAGCCACTGAGAATGTGCTGTGTTTTCTTTAGGTAGTATTGGTGTTTTGTGCCTTCAAGTAACTTCCAACTTACGCCAACCCTAAGACAAACCTATCACAGGGTTTTCTGGGAGCTGAGTGTGTGTATGATATGCCCAAGGTCACCCAGTGGAGTTCCATGGCTGAGCATGGAATCAAACCCTGGTCTCCAGGGTCATAGGTTAATGCTCAAACCACTACACAACACTGGCAGCTCACTTGTCACAATACTGCATGCTCTTGAAAAAAAATATCAGTAGTGGGGTTCCACATTTTCAGAAACATCATGTGAACAACAAGGCCGAGGAAAGTTTTTAGTCTATAAATTCCAGAATCCTGGCTGTGGGATTCTGGGAATTTTCAGTCCCAGAAAGGAATTTTCCCAGACTCCAATGAACTGACATCAACAACAAGGAGGAGCAGGGCTAGAGGAATTTCTAACGGGGACCAGTGTTGGGGTGAGGGCTTTGGCAGATGCCTACCAATATCAAGCCCTGGGATAGGTTTTGCAGTGATAAAGTTGGTGGAAGTTCAGGGCAATTGCTAGTTGATTGGAAAGACCCTTCTTCTCTTATTTTAACAAAAGCAGTTAAAAGGGTCTCCTCAGACTTGCATCCTGCTACCTTAAAACCAAACAGTGGAGAGAATAGTATTTAAATCACTCTAGCAAGGTTTCATACTACATCAGAATTACCTGCTAGCTTTATTGTGTTTTCATTGCTTAAATATGTTAATTTGTTTCTGCTGACTGCATGAGTCCCCGAGGCTGTTATAACTGGTTCTTGGAATTCTTTAGCCTTTGATGACTCTTGGTTATCTTCAACTGGAAAGAATAATTTAGAATTGACTTCTTAGCAGCATGCCAGCTTGCTCCCTAGAATGAAGACTCAAGGAATCCATTTTTTTTAATGAAAAGACCCTATGTGGATATGGAAAGTTTTAACAAAGCATGAAAAAGAGATTATTTTATGTGTGATGGGCAGAGTGTCATGTTAGGACTGCAGAGACCAAGGTTCAAATCCTCATTTAGCCCTGAAAGCTCACTAAGTGACCTTGATCAATTGCTGCCTCACCTTCTTCTCATTGTTATTGTGAGGAGCAAAACCTTCCATGGTGCCTTGAGATATTTGGGAGCAAGGTGAGATATTAAAAAATACATGCAAAACTTTGAGAGCCCAGTCCCATGATGGGGTGTATGACTCCTGCTTTCTTTATAAAGCTCCCATGGGGCGCACAGAGAGTGGAAGAATTTGTAAGAGACAATCAGATGGGATTTTCCCTTAATGCTTTCCCTCTTGTTAAAAGCACCTTTGTCAACATAATCTATTGCTTGGAACTGCACCGGAGCGAAAACCAGGAATCCTGTGTGCTATCTCAAGCTCTTTTCTTTTTTCATCTGCAATAAAATTCTATAGTGTGAGGTAACAACAGACTAGGAAAGCTAGAAGGTAGAAAGTTCTAGGGGTGATCAGAAGGTGTCCATCCAATCTCTCAATTTCCCCCACATACACATGCTAAGAACTGTTGCTGAGTTTTTCTCTATTTTCCTATCACTCCACATGAGCCCTAGCATTACATTTCTGAGTGTTAATTGTTCTGCTATTACTGTATTTTTATCCCCAGAGATAGAGATAGATATTTGTGGAATTGTCTTTATAAACTTTGGGTCAGGAGTTTAAATACTGAACTATTTCATCCTCACATATAAAGACAAATAATAATGGGCATTTTCCCCTTGCTGTGAGGGAAAACAGATATTCCTTTACAGTATTCTCCCCATATTTGAATGTTCTGAAGTGTTACAGAGGAATTTTTCTATGGAGAAAAAACAAATAATTATAAAACAGTTTTCCTGTGTAAGAAATAGTGGAGGGGGGGCTGCACATGAAGCCCATTTTCTGCACAGAAATGCCCTTTTTTCCACAGAATAATTCCGCAGCAACACAGGTCACTTGAATATAAGAAACCTGCACAGAATTCTTGCTGGTCTATTATTCTTCACTTTGTAGTTTCCTGACTGCCAGGAAACCCATTTTTCAACCCTCAAACTATTAATTACAAATATTTTTCCCATCCCTGCATTGAGTACAATGACTCTTCACTTGGGCAAGTGTGTCTGCACACATTAATTTCTACTCAGCCTCAGGTAACAAAACATCTTAAGCCAGTCTTTCTGTCCATTCCCCCACAATGACAATTGCATGCAATCCTTGATGACACTTCATTACAGATGTTCAGTTTGAACAAGTGTTATTGGGCACTGAAGAAAGCACCCAGATTGCCCCAGACTAGAGCACGAGTGGGTCTCTGTAACATTCCAGAGGAACTGCAACTCTAACTGTTCCTCAGCATGGGTTATGTTGGCTAGTGCCAATGGGAGCTGCAGTTTAACAACAACACAGCTTCCAACCCTGTGCAAGGAAAAAGTCATGTTAGTAGAGCATCACAGCATCCAAAATTCTTCTTTAATGTATTTTCTGTCAATTCCTTGGTGCATTCCCATTGGCTGTAAAAGCACTGATAGTAATTGAAACCAAGTAAAATTAAAACCATATAACATGATTAAGAGAATCAGCTTGGTGTAGTGGTTTGAGCATTGGGCTACAACTCTAAAGACCAGGGTTCAGTTCCCCATTCTGAGCAATTCATTTCTCCAGTGCCTTAATTCCTTCAAGGCTGTTGCACCTATGAACTTTTTCCCCTCCTTCCCTTATCAGCAGAGTGTACCAAAGGATTCCGACAATCACACAACTATCTAGAAGATCTCAGATATGTTAGCTTTGTGCCTACTGTGAATAATATGCTTTGTCAAAAAAAATCTATTTAAAACTGAGCACTCTCATGGTTGTCTTTCAGACACACATGAAGAGCCAAGTTCTATCCAAAGTAGACTGCTGTTGAAAAGAAAGCTTGGCATGTCTGAGGTGTATGTCTCTTTAAGGATATGCCAGTCCTCAAGGAGTAGGCAGCATCCTTCCTCTGCTTTTCTGGAAGAGAAATAGCAATGCAAGCGAGTGGGAACAGATCAGCATGGAGGACCAGCGAAACACTGTGGAATTCTGGCACAATGTTGCACCCACATTCATCATCAAGCTTGGCATATCAACAAATCATGTAAGCCCATTGTCATCACCATGTAGGAGGATGCTCATCAACAGAATTGCATACTGCACTGAGCAGGCAAATGTTTATCAAGAAATCTTTTATTTGTTGTGTGTGCGCTTTAATATCTCTCCCTTCCTCCAAGTTGATCAGGCTGCTATATGTTGTTCTCTGTCTCCCCTTTTGTCCTCACAACAGTCCTGTGGGGTTGCTTATGCTGACTGGATCAATATCACTCAGTGAATTTCTGGGATGCTAAAGGATTTTTATCCTGTGCCTTCCCCAGCATAGGATACACTCTAACACAAGGGGGCAAACTTGTGGCCCTTCAAATATTGTTGGAATGCATGGTTGATGATGGAGCAGCTTTTACCCTCAGCGTAAGGCTGTTCCTCCTTTTCTTGGTGCTGAAAAGCAGTTAGAACATCACATACACACCCTTGCAGCTGAACAGTGGCAACAGAGAGGAAGCTGCACCTGATGGAGTCCTGGCTGTTTTTGTGCACAGGGATGGGATCCCTGTGGATGGATGTATCCAATACCTTGTTCTGCACTGTCCCTCTACCCCACCAAAAAAAGGAACAAACACAGGTTTAATCCCCAGTTAAAGAGTCAGAGTGGTTTGAGCATTGGGCTATGACTCTGGAGACTGGGATTGAATCCCCATTTAACCATGGACACTTGGTCAAGTCACACTCTCTCAGCCTCAAAGGAAGGTAAAGGCAAACGTTCCATGAATAAATCTTGCCAAGAAAACCCTGTGACAGGTTTGCCTTAGGATTATCATGTGAGAAACTATTCAAAGGCACACAACAAGAAGAAACACCTTGGTAGGTCATGGAGAGGATTCCAGACATAATGCTCTATTTAAAATATCCCTAAATATTCTATTACCAAGCCCTATGTTTATTGCTCACAGATGAATCACAGATATATTTCATACACAATTCAGACATAAAATGTGGCCGCCAGACAATTGCTCTCTAGAGACACTCAGGCACACTCACCTCAGACACTAAGAGCATCCAGAGTTCCTCTAGTTCTTCTCTAAGCTCTGGAAGTTCTCTCTCTCTCTCTCTCTCTCTCTCTCTCACTGTGTGTGTGTGTGTGTGTATGTAGATAGACATGGAGAGCAGGTAGGAAAGTACATCTGTCTGGAAAACTAGCAAGGGCCTGGCGTATGCACAGAGTGTACAACAAGCACAGAAAGGAACACTTCCCCTTGAAATACTAACATTCTGCTTAAACATAATCATTTCTCAACAGATCATTCAAAAATAGCATCCTCTGCCTTGCACACCTTCCAACATTTCACAGATGAAAATCAGGACATGTGTGACAAAGCAACATTGGAACGTGGTCAAGATGGCCAAATTTACTAATGAGGAAGAACAGATAAGCTAGGAGAGGCTGCAGTGATTTGTTTTTGCCTGAGTCTACAGAGAAGAGTAAACTTCTACTTTCTCTTCTTCCGACTACTGAGTTGAGTGCAAACTACTTTTAGCACTTTGAAATCAGTCTGCAACAACTGAAATAATCTGAGGACAAAGGCAGAAAGTGTGTGGAGAAGGAGAGAGAAACTGGGACATTTTAAACAGCAGTTGAAAAATTGGGATAACTGAGGATTAATTGAAACTATCCCTGCCAAATTGGAATAGTTGGAATTTATGTGCCTGAAACCTGAAATGAATAGCCAGTTATCCTGCCTCAGGTTTCTGTCACCTCCTGCAAACCAAGTGTGATACAATATCACTGTTTCACTTGTCTGACCAACTCTCCTCTCTTTAATAAAACTGTGATGCAGAATCAACCTTCATTCGCTTGATGTGAACCGTGCCCCATGATGTAAATTGTATAGAGTCAGTTATTCTTTTATTTAAACAGGGTATATTTGCAATGTACCTCTTTGAACAAGCAGGAGAAATCTTATGATCAGTTTCATCATCCAAGGAAGGAAGAAAGCTTAGCACCAAGCTTGATGTTCTGAGAGCATCTGGAAACCACACACTAAGTTAAATAAATAGCATACAGCCAAACTTCACTTTGTTTTTCATATCCCAGTAAGTATATGGGAACCTGATTATGACTGGCTCAGCATGGATATATAGGGAAGACATAGCTCTTCCCCTCAGCTCTTATCTACCCTAATTCCCGTTTCCACATGAGGGCTATTGAAGTCTCCCTTCCCATTTCTACAGTCCCTACACAGAGGTCAGGCAAGAAAGAAGCAAGGAAGAAGAACAGTGCTGTGGAGAGAAGCTTTAAGTTCCCCTACCCATGAATGGTGGTTGTGATCTGCGCCAGAGCTTCACATGCTTGCTTAAGAAAGGAAAAGAGGTGCAGCCTGTCATTTAGCCCTTAGAGCACTGCTGTGAGATGATTTTGAAGATGTATGCTCTCCCAGTTTGCGATTGACACATGGGATGACTGTGTGAGATTTACTTTGGCATCTCATTCGCTTCTCAGTTCATCTTTCTCCCTTCCTCTAGAAAAAGGTCAATCAGTTTAATAACAGATGTCAGAAACCACACGGTCTCTCTCATACGCACCACACACGCAACTCAGTCTGTAGATGGATCTGCTCAACACACCAAAGCCATTTGGGTATTTGGCAAATCATAGCAGCTTTATTTGTATTTTCCACTATTGAACTCAGTTTAAGCTGGTGATTTAACAAGTACAAAAAGAGAGGGGTTTTTTTGTGGATACTTACGCAGCAAGCTGTTCTAAACAATCCTTACAACAATTTTATTAATGTCACCCTGAAAACAACAATTTCAGCATGGTTTCTTCCCCAGGCAGTAGTCACAAGCTCTAAAATGCTAAGGAACCTTTCTACATACTAGAAGTTAACATTATAAAACAAAAGCAAGTGAACTCCATAAGGAAGACTGGCTTATTGTGGGATGGCTTTCTTGGCTATATATACTTTTTAATACACATCTTCAAGTGCTTTTTCTTTTACTTCTTGAGGATTTACATTTTTTGCATGGGTGGAATATGAATTGATCACAAATCAGGTCTGATCTATGAAAGAAGTGTCATGAACATAAGGAGCTAAAAATTTGCTTTTTCCTAATAGTCTCCAAGTCTTAGGAAACATAGGTATGTAGCTAGCTAGATAGACAGATGGACAGACAGACAGAGACTGAGTAGGAAACAGCACTATTTTGAGGAAGAGGCTGTGTCTGAGAAGAATTCCTTAAAACCAATTCAATGAAATCTGATAGAATTATAGGAAACATGTATTTATAAAAAATATCAAATGCTTAGGCTTTCACTTTCCTCTCTCTCTCTTTCTCTCTCTCATACACACACATACACACACAAAACTAGAGATGAATAACAATGTGGATACTAGTATCCTGAATGCTGAAGTTAGCAGACATGGCAGTGTCCAGGTTACCAAGAGATACGGAAGACATAGTTCTTCTGTTCTTTGACACCCATGATTTCTGTTGATGTGGATGTTGCTATAGATATAAATGCCAAAAATATGTGACCTAATAGAAGTAAATTGCTGCAAACCCAGGGAAAGGAAAGTGGCAATGTGATTCAAAGCAGATAATCCAAGGCTGGGATGGACCCCAGAGCTTGAAGTAAAGTGCCAAACCAGAGATGAACAATTGTACTAGAGGTACAGAAAATTTTCTGTCCCAACTCCTGAATCCCCAGAGTGGGCTGTATTAACATGCCAAACCAAAAATAAATGTGACATTATTTGCAGTTTCATTTCTGGATGATTTTTGGCCTCTTCTGCTTTCATTTTTCAGGTTTGGTGATTTGAGATATGGGAAGGGCCACCATGTTTTACAACAGGTTTTTGCATTTTCTAGAATTCTGGATTTGAAAATTTGTAAAAAGAAGATAGGTGGTTTGGGCAATGTCTTGAGACAGCACAAAAAAAAGAGACTGTATTTTATAGGGTTTTATAGGTCATAACCGGCACTTTGAATTGTGCCCAGATATGGACCAGCAGACAGTGGAGCAGCTGCAGCACAGGAGCTGTATGCTTCCTGTAAGTCTGTGTATATCAGTTGCCAGAAGACATGAGTTACACTCTTATCCTAGTGGTGGACCTTCATAGGCAACTAGATGGGCACTGTGTGACCTGAATGTTGGATTTTACCTGATTCAGCAAGGCTCATCATATAACCTTATATTCTTAACCTGGACCTGAATTTCACCTTCAGGAGGCCAAAGTAGATTTCCCTTCCTTTTGCATTAGAGTATTCACTGGGAATAACTTGTAAGCCTTAAGGAGGTGTTCTTAGTTTGATAAAAATAATTAAATTCAATGGAAACGCCTACTCAAGAAGTCTGAGCTGGTGATTGGGAGGGGACTTCTCCTCCCTGTCTTTTTACTTTTAAATTTCAGGATTTGTGATCTGCACATTATATATATATATTATATATATATACACAATTTTTTGTCATCATCTTACAATAATCATTCCAATATCTGTTGCATATTGGACCTTGCCCATTGCCCCAAAGCCAAACAAATTAATTCCTATGGATTTACGACTAAGCTTGGCATTAGTTGTGCATGATCCTGAAATCACTGTTATCATCCCATATCCTTTGGGCTCAGGATAACTAGAAGACCAGACAACACACACAAAATCCAACAAGCGAGTCAATAAATGTGTGTCAATTAAGTCTCAGTTTGTCTTTTTTACTCTTCTAGGAAATCAAACATTTACACTTTTTTTTAAAAAAAAAAAAGGCTAGGTGCCTAAGCTTTTAAGAATACCTTCTTTTAACATCTTTAGGGACTTCAAGTATCATATAAACCTCAGCCAGAGATAAAGAGCCCTTTATGTTTTTTTAATTGCATTCTAACCTTTCATTAATTGGGCTCTGTATAACAAACAGCATCACAATAATAAGTATCTAGCCTCCATACAGAATGCAAATAGGCATCAAATGAGGGAAGAGATACCTGAAAATCGTGGACTGGCATTCTCCACAGGACCTAATGGCATCGTCAAACACAATGGATGGTCTCTAATTATCTAGTGGCCTTTTGTTTCATTTGGAGCTACTCTGGAATCAAGTGACCCATGATAAACACACAGCTCCGCCAGAACCACTGATATTTTTGGAATCTGTACATAAAAGCAGAATCAAAAACACATACCAATATCTGCTCATAAGAAACAGTAGTCCAAAGGCAATGTGTCAAGAAAGCATGAGATTAATCCCTCAGCTATATAACAGCACAGATCAAGGGTCAAAGCATGGTGCAACTAACTGTGTTTGTGTGTGACAGAGAGAGAAAGAGGGAATGAGAGAAGGCTTCAAACTGGGGATTTGAAAGGAGAAGGTGTGCCAGTCAAGTGTCCACCTTGGCACAGTTCTCCATTTGAATTGCTCTCCACTCCAAATTAAGAGTTTGTTTGTTTGTTTGTTTTTAAATTAATTGAAAAGAGAACAGAGACCTTTAAGATCGTCGCCAAGATCTGGGCAGCATACTAAGGGAACACATGGATTACTAGTTCCAATCTTGCTCACTAAAGTGAGATATATTTCTATTTAAATGATATAATATTTTATAATTTGTACTTCTAATATAAATTAGACTCTGTAAGTCTGTCTCTACACTGAATTTTTTTCTTTTTTTTTTTGTTATGTATCAGCTTTTTCCCTTTTGTCTTTTTTTTTTTTGTGGGGGAGGGGAAGGGGGGCTGCCATGTTGGGACTCTTTCAAGGAGGCAGATCAATAAGAGCCAACCCTTAAAAAGGATGTTCCTCTGTAGAGGC
Organism: Iguana delicatissima; assembly: GCA_948472985.1. Lineage (NCBI taxonomy): Eukaryota > Metazoa > Chordata > Lepidosauria > Squamata > Iguanidae > Iguana > Iguana delicatissima. Next base: position 51,490 of record CAOKZL010002484.1, on the reverse strand, counting down.
AATAACTTTCTCCAATGGGGAAGAGGACTTCAAGAATTTACCCAGAGACAATGTATTCTAGCAATCTGGTTGAATTAGAATAGTGCCCAACTATGTTTTTCCTCTCCAGAAGATATCAGGGAGGATTCACCCACACATGTACGTTTGTTTAGGTCATCTAGACTCCAGCTTAATTTGAATAGCACAGGTGGAAGCCAGAAAAGCTTTGGGAGTAGAAGATAAGGATGAAGTCTTTGAGAAACAGCAGTTGGTTGAAAGAACAAGACTCAACTATAATCCCATTTGGAGACAGCTGGCAGAATTCTGTTCCTGAAACAAAGCTGCTCTGTAGATTGTATCCACAGAAGAGTTAAATAACTGCCAGAGATTGCAATGACTTACACACCTCCAAAACTGTCCTGTATCCGTATGTGTTTGATGGTTCTAGTACCAACATGTTTCTGTTTTTAGTTTCTCAGCTTTGTTAAAATCATAACGTACATTTTCCCTGCAGTCACTACACTTGCTTTTCCCCACCTCTCCTCATCATTGTTTTCCAGAACCCCTCCCTGTCCTGAGAGGAAAAATCTGCAGCAGAGATTGTGCTATCCAGATGGATGAGAACTCTGTTCCATCAGGATTCTAACTGGCATAGGAAGATAGCAGATTTCCTGCTTCAGACCTTCCCAGCATTCTTGTATGGGAATAAACATGGTTTTCATTTAAAAAAACAAAAAATGTCGATTGTGAGATCACATCAAAATGCCTTTCTAGTACATTGCAACTTAAACAGTGCATACATAAGTGTTGCTCAAGGAAAAAAAAAGATATGGACCAAAAACACTGGAAGGATAAATAGAAGTAAATGGGGGGAATATACTCAGGTTCCTAGACAAAAGAGTTGGAGGAGGAAGAAATGGGAGGAAGGGATTACTTGAAGCCACTGACTGCTTTGAAAACTGCAGGAAATTGTGGAAAACAATTCAGTTTGTGCAAGGTGGGACACTTGATTTTCAACTAGTTCTCCTTCCATGTTGCTCACCGTTGCTGCTTACAGGTATTAAATTAGAGAGTGATGAATTTTGAATTGCAGGCCCTCATCATGACAATCACTATAGCAACATTCCTAAGGAAAGCACAAATATGCAGGTTCTGTGAAACCATTTTCAGCTGTTTTCATGACCATTCAGAGCAGTGCTTTTGTAAAGCTAATGGGTCTTGCCCACTCAAGACCAAGCCATACCAAAATAGATTGGATTGCAACAGGGATAACTCATAATAATATGCTGTTGCTAGGAAAATCCATATTCCTCCCAGCTATTTAGGGAACTGCAGCTAAAGTTGATCAATAGGAGAGTACTAGCATTTTTCTGTGTGTGACAGATGATATCCTAGTCCCTGCCACTCAAAAAGTCATGGGTCTTTGGCCTTGGCTTCATTATACCACTGACTGGGAAGGCCCTTTAGAACTGTACAGGAAATAGTGTGGATTGGCGGGGGGGGGAGTGCCTCATTTTGCTTAGATACAATTGGTTTCCACTGGCACAGCACCACGGGGCTTTATAAGTTTTACACACAGAAGAACTAGGAACTAATTAGGCAAAGAAGTGCAGGAAGTCATGACCAGCTCACTTTCATATGGTGTAAAGTTCTGTTTATTCATTAAGACCTTCCTTCCCTTTAGTTAACCATGAAACGTCCAACTCTCTTCTTGCCAGAGCTTGAATATCTTACTGTTTGGGCTACAGCTCCCACTATCACTCAGCTAACACGACCACTGATCTATTACTATTACAACCTGTAATGTAAGCTGCTCCAGCAGCTTTTTCAACATCAACCCACCCAAATGTACTGAACTTGCATATGCATAAATGTGGGCCAGACTCCAACCTAAGAAAAGGAGCAAACAGGAGCAAGCAGTCGGCAACATTTGTCTCATCTCTTGACCAGCAGGCTTGCAGAGTGTATTACCCAATAGCTTCCTGTTGTCTGATGGGGAATACGATGCCATTTGTTCTAATTTAAGTTGACATTTCATTTCACATGCTATTAAAGGAACTCTTTCAGAAGAATGAAACAGAAATGTGCTTTAAAGGAGAGAAAAGTAATGTGTGCTTTGGTGTAAAACAGGCTCTTGATTTATTCTTCTGATAATAGTTAATATATATGGAGCAAAACAGCCAGCCAGCCAAGGCTTGCATAGCTGTTTTTGATGTAATATCAAGCAGGATGCCTGTGACAGTGAAGTCACTAACATAATTTGATGCTTGCAGATGCTTCTCTTATTATGATTGGTTTCTCAATTTAGTGGTGATGTTTCCAACCTGTTATTATTAACCTTTCTCTTTATTGGATAACTGGAGACTGAGCATATTTTCTATGAAAACTAAGTTGTGTTGCCCTTTGTAATTTGAAAAAAACAGGCTGAAAAGATCTAAAATCAATCACTTTTCATTTGTTGAGTTTACTAGAGGCACATTATGTCAGTGGTTGACTGGGCTTGGTTGGAATATACATCACAGCAGTTCTTGAACATATGTTGAGATTGAGCTCTGTAAAGAAATGGAAACAAGAAAACTGGAACAGCATCCAATGGAGGTATTAGGGCAATATTAAATTGAGTTGATCTGAAAAGAAGGGAATTCTGGGCTGTCGAGAGCACACACCCCATCCATGCAAGGAAACCACTTTGAAAAGGAGGAGGGTATCTCCAGTCAGAGTGTTGGCAAGGTGGCTTCAAGAAGCATTGGCCTCTCAGATACCAGCTCTTTGGATACCTAGGATTTGTTTATCACTGTGGGATTCCCATTTGTCTTGGACTATAATCCCAAGAAAAAGAGGACATATGGCATGGAAGTATCAGCCAACTGTGGAAACGAGTAAACTAGTAGAAAAGAAATTGAGCATGGGGAGGCTAATAAATAGCCCCCTCCCACTCCCCAGAAATTTTGACTTAGTCAGGAAAGCCAGGGCACAGGGCTCCTGAGACTGAAGTTCGCCAGTATCTGGGAACCTGAGTCTTGAAACTCAATATGCATAAATAAGGGTTTAGCAGCCTATCTATTGTGAGTAACAGTATCAGATAGAATGTACCCTCCATATATGTGGAGGTTCCACCATTTTAGGCAATGTGGTCATGGGAGCTCAGATTTGTATATCCAGACACTGCAGGAGAGGAGGGTGCACTATATCTGATTTACCTTTATAAGGCAGTTTTCAGTGAGCCATGTAAGTTTGTTTGTGTATGTTGTGTGTATGCAGATGTGTGTGTTGGGAACAAAGGAGCTCTTATTTTTCTAGATAAATTTGTCTGAGATTATAATATGCTGAGAATCTCTCTCTCTCTCTTTTAAATGTCTTCAGAGTGCATTTAGCCTCTTTAGAACACTAACATGGCATTATATCAAAGTTCTTTCTTCCATAAAGTGATTTTTATTGCTGTGGCTGTTTTAAATGCCTTATGTTGTTTTAATTACCTATGTTTGATAAATGTTATTGTTTTGGCCTCAAAAGGTGATATGGAAATTAGATAACTAGAACCAATAGGATTGATCTATCTGCCTGCATCTTTGGGAGTGCATGAGTTTGGTTTGACCAAAGAAAGAAACACCTCGATGTTTAGAACATCCTGTCCTGACTAATCCGTGACCAGATAGAGCAGAAGCCAGGCTAAAATACTGTGGATGATGGCAGTAATTTATCAAGATTCCTCCACAGTTTCAGTTATGGGTCAGCCTTGTAAAGCTGGGTTTGATTGCCATGCCACCAAGTGAGTCTTTCTATTTCTTTCTCCTTTTTGCAATGCAAGTGTCTTCATTTCCATTCAGCATTTTTCACTTTGAGACAGAGTGAGCTTTTTAATTTCCCTCCTTTGGGACTTGAGCCCCCGGTCAGCTACTCTTCCTTTTCAATTAACATCTTCAAAGAAAAACATTGTTCTCCAGAATGAATGACTGTGTTAAGCCAGAGCCTCCATCAGTTGGGAGCAAGACAGTCCATTACTTCTACTGGGCTGTGCATTAAGCATTTCACAGTGTGCAAGCTGAATTCCATTAGGTACTGCTCATAAGGCGTCACTTGTGTTCAATCCCTGGAGGCAAGAGAGAATGCACAAAGAGGTACGTTACACACACCAAAAGCTGTGCCAGATGCCAGCATGACAGAGATGCACTGATTGGTGGGAGGGGAGCCTTTTTTGGAAGGGGAAACAGGGGAAATGGACCCATCAAAAGCTCCAAGCAGGTGTCCCCATTATGGACTAGGAAGATGTAGAAAAGCATTTTTCTACTTTAAAGCTGAGCCAAAGTAAGGAAAGCAAATGTGCCATGCAGGATGTCTCTAAAGGCAAAGTTTCTGCCTAGAAAGCCAGAGCACTTATATGATGCATTAATAGTCACAGGCCTGCCAGGCTTTTTCTGCTATCAAGGGAGCTCTGGGAGTATCTGGCGAAAATTATATGGATCACACTCCCCACTTCCAGTTTCACAGCACACAACTATGTCAGGGTATATATGAGTGTCATAGCTAATGGCACAGTTTTTGGACAGTAGCCTTGATGACCAAACCTCTCAGGCCACAGCTAAGAATTGTGGTGCTCTGAAGACTGCCTGTCTGACTTTTCCTTCCTCTCAGCTTGCCCCAGCCACTTCTTTCAGAACTGTGTACCTGTCTTATGAATTTTAATAAATGCCATCTTATTTGAAACTTACAAATAATTTACTTCAGAGTGTAACCACATTTACTGCAAGAAGGAAGTGAACAAAGAAGAGCATTCAGAAGCTGAACTTTTCAGTGCCCTAAATAAAAGGATCCTAAAAGATGTTCCCGATGAATGAAGGCACTTTCAACGGGATCCTACGCACATTTACTTTGGGCCAAACTTCATGTTACGTGTCAGTCTTGTTCTAAATGTATTTAATGGGGAAAATGTCCAAAACTGTCTGGAGACTGGAATGGAGGGGGAGCAGGGGGAATGGGCTGCTGTTCACCTCTTCCCTTACCACCAATTTGTTCACTCAAAATCTCTCCCCAATGCCAGCTGCTTTTTTTTAAAGAGAAGGAACATGGCATGGCAATCAGTATCTTTGTCTCAGTGAAAGGAGAGGATTTATACTGGACAAACAAGTGGTGGATTGGGCCCTCTGTCACTTCACTTGCATTCCACTCAAGGTTGTGGTCTCTAGCAAATAGTTTTCTTTGCAGAGAAGAAAAAGAATTGTAGACATGTGTGTAACATGTAATTTGCCCCTTAGAAGTAAGTCTAATAGAGTTTTGAGCAATTGTGCATTGGTCAGCAGAGTCAAGGCAACTGAACATTTAGTCTACATACACACATACACATACTTTATGTGTATAAGTGTATACACATGTACATATAAAGTATAACTTAAATTTTCTGAAATTATAAATGGTACAGAGACAGTGATTCAATGCAAATTATTGTCACGTAAATAGAAAAAGCAAGCACTAGGAGGAAAGTGAGAAGACTCAGGATTTTTATTTTATTTTATTTTTTAATGTCAAGAAGAAAAACCTGTCCACACAATTCAGTTTGTAATTAAGTTATGGAATGTATTACTACAGGTTGTTGTGATAGGTATTGCCTTAGATATTTTTTTCTTAAAATAGATCTAGGATAACACTATCAATTGATACTAACTGTGAATTGCTAACTAGGTTGTGGACAAAATACTCTGATTATCTGATACTGGGCTGAGATGGGGAGCGAACAAGGAATAGAGGTCTTCCTAAATATCTTGAAGGCAACTGGTAGAAATTTTGTCATGTAATGTTCAGTTAACCACTTTTCAAAGTAGGAGGTTCATATGATTTGAGCCATGACATATATTGAAATATTAAAATGCACTCACAGTATTATAATTAAACTTTTTTGGAGGAAGGATCACAATCAGCCCAAGCAATACATGGTCCAGGGCCAGCCCTACCACTAGGCAGAGTTGGAGTGCCCAGTAGATTCCATGTCAGTTGTATGATCAATCCACTTTATGCTTATTGAAGATTTTATAGGAGCTATCCAAAGTTGATATCATCGGCTAGCTTCACCAGTGTCCACAGTGCGCAAGTGGATAATACACCAGGCTAGCACATGCATTTTTTGGTTGTTGATGGCAGCTACACCACTTATGCAGTGAGTCTTTGGTTTGACCCAAAATGGTGGTTCTTTTCATAGATTCATAAATTAATGTACATCTCTACAGGAAAAATCAAGTCTTACAGTCTCTCAGTCAGTGGTTCCCAAGCTATCTGATGTAGGCAACTAGCATTTTTCCTCATTGTGCCAAGGACCAATTTGTTTGTGTCTATTGGCTACAACAATTTCCTTCTTATCTGGAAACACACCAAGGCCTGTTAGCCAATGGTTCATGGACCCACACCAGTTCCTGGATTTTGAGCAGCACTGCTCTAAAGGGTTTTTCAAACATAGACTATCTTCTATTATTTCCTGCTTAAGGATGCAAGCCTATACATACTTACCTGTATAAGACCAATTGAATTCAGTGAATCTTACTACTGATTGGGTATGTGTAAGCTTGAACCATCAGTCAAGGTGATAGGATGCATCACAGTGAAAGAAAATCATGACTCTCCTGTGCCCCTACCTGAGCTAGGCACTTTTTAGAGTGAATAACAGCTAATCATCCATTTCTTTTTCCTGTAGAATGGTACCCTCCTTCTAAATTTGTCTATCTAATTAGCTCCTTTTTCTAACACAATATGATTAAAAGCTCCCAGGGCAGGCATACCTGAGTGTTTGCTAAATTTAGCAGAGGACAATATCTAATGGGTTATTTTAAATGAATGCAGGAATTGCTGCATAAATGAATTTTGATTTGAATTTTCATAGCCTCTGAACAGGGTTCCCTCACCAACACCGCTTCCTGAGCTCTCTTAAACTGTATATTAGGAAGATTAGAGGGAATAATGGGAAAATATGCCTTTTGCCATCCATCAAACATATTTCAGAACTACTTCAACAATGAGCCCTGTGTAGAAGAAAAGGAGGGAGTTGGGGAAAGCTATGAGTTTCTTTATATCTCACCTCCGTCATTTGATGATGTGTCAGAACAGAAGCCAACATAACACCGTTTTTTAAAGTGGCTTTAGACAATGAAGGTGCAGGGGCTGAATAATACTTTGTATTAATTTCTACAGGGAAAAGTTGATCTACATTTTAGAAAGAGATTACTTTAATGGATTAGGTGTCACTACAAGGCCTAAAGTTCTGAGGATTATGAACTCTTGATTCTAAAGTATAAGACTGACCTATTTAAAAAAAGAAGGCCTCATTACTTAGGGTGCAAGGTGTATGTCTTGACAACAACCTATTATGTAACTAACTATTTTGGACTCAATGGCTGTTGTGGTCTTTTCTAGCTCTATGATTCTGTCTGTCTGTCTGTCTATCTATCTATTGCATACATATCCTGCCTTTCCCCCAATAAGATCAAGGTGCTGTCCTCAACACTTCAAACTCACAACAACCCTGTGTCTGATAAAGAAACTAGTGAGTTTGAAAACCTAAAGAAATATATTTTGTGCCTTTTGATTGACCTTATATCACCACAATATGTATTTGAGATTTTGTTTAACATTGTTGCATGGATCTAAAAACACCAAACTTATCTGCAACAGAGGATTGTAAATGAGAGGAAGCAAACAAACCAAGACTTACTCTTTGAGATTTTTACCTCCAACAAACATAAAGCTATCTGAATTTGGCTATCACTGGCAAGTTTTACCGTATGTGACAATGCAGAGGCTTCTTGAGAGACTCACCGTACTCTCCCTACAAAGTGGCTTGTAGCCTTGGACAGGACAGAGACAGCAAAAATCTCAGTGGAAGTTATTCTTTGTTTGTTTGTTTGTTTATTTGCTGCTAATGGAAATGGAAATAGAAATATTATTACCTCTCTTTTACTGCTTTTGCCCTCAGTCATCTTGTGGCAAAAAAGGGGCATCAACCTGCATCAACTCTCCCTGTAGACCACCTTAAACACCAACTTAAACATCTCAAACAAGAGATGCTGAGAGAGAAAAGTTTTTTAGCTTTGAAACAGTTTCAAAGTTCGGTAGGAATGGAAGCCTGGATCTCACAAGTCCCAGTTATTCATTCATTCCCAGGTTGAATCAGGAAACCCTGTCAGGAAAAAAAAATAGATGGAAGAGAATTTTGCACAGTTTTCTTCTAATGTTTAAACATTCTGAAGTGTTGGAGAAGAATTATTCTGTAGAGAAGAATAAGTGGGTTTGGTGGTGGGGGAGTAAAAAACTTTTCTGTGCAGAAAATGGGTTTCCTGTGTGGTCTCCAACTAGGTGCAAGGAGGACAGTCTTTTCATCCCACTCTCTTGAGAAGGACTTAGGGCAGGAGTCCTGCTTCTGACTGCTGCAGGCTGAACAGACCTTCTTCACGCACTGCGGAAGATGTCTCTTAAGGTGGATCGGCATGACATTAATGTGGGTTTCTGGTAAGAAGACTAAACAGTCTTACTGAATAGAGATCAGTTACGGATCTGTTACACTAGCTGCAACACTAAATGTCAGCCACTGTTTTCTACACAGATAACTCTATTTCCTGCATGGGAAACCTGTTTTCTGCACAGAAAACACCCCCCCCCCACTCAATGACATATTTTTTTTAATCTGCAAACTAATTTCTTCAAAAAACTTCAGGTTATTTGAATATCAGGAGTATAATGCAAAGGGAAATTCATTTTGTGTTTCAGTGGGAAGAAAAACTACCATAATTATTCATCCTTCCACGTAAGGACAAAATAGCCAATTAGTTGCATACCTACTCCCAACACCCTATCACTTCTCCACTTCATCATATGCCTGAAAAATGTGAGTAGCATGCACTACATAGGTTGCAAACGAGGTACAGTGAAGGGCAAAGAAATTTGGGTGAGAAGCACACGTGGTAAGAATACAAAGGATGAAGGGGAACTACCAATAGGTAGAGTGTTAAACACTATACATTTGATGGACCATAGATATTAACATAAATCAATAGAACACTACTGGCCACCTTATTCAAAACACCTTAGTGAAGAAGCCAGGCTTATTACAGCATTCTAATATTGTAACCAGTATACTGCTTTATAAAAAGAGTACTCCCCACCCCGAATTTGTCAGACTGCAATAGCAAATGGTTAGAAATGCTGGGACTGGCAGTTCAATAGTTCCTGGATGGCCACACACTTTCTAAGACCCTTTCCACACAAGGGTGGTGAATCGGTTCATGCCATTTCTTACTGGATTTTCTGGGCTCAAAACAAGGAGGACTTTCCCACATTTCCTTCCACACAGCTACTGCATATGTTCCATCCTGATTTGGAGGAGTGCGAGTTCATGAATCCACACTGCCTCCCCCGTGGCCACTCCCGCTACTCTTCTCACACTGTGCCATCGGCTGTAATTGGCCCTTTTTTGTTTTGTTTTTGCATGGTTTAGTATGTCATTGCGTACATACGTACGTGTGTAAGTCCATACTACCCCTGGCCCCTCCCATGAGCCCTCCCCTGACCACCAATTCGCATCGGCGTGAATGTATGTGTCTGCACCACTGTGGAAGTATGAATTGGATCAATCTGGAAAATTGGAAAACCAATTTCTTCCCATTTTCAAATAGCACGCTTTACCACCACATGGGGGCGCATTTAGTTGGAATTACATGTGGAACGAAGGTAAATAAACTGAACCTAGTCCACTCCAAAGTGCAGAAGACCTCCGTAGCAAGATGCATTGGCCCGCCTTAATAACCGTGTGCAGAAAGGGCCCTAAGTCAAGAATGACATGTAAGTGCTCCTGCCCATTCACTTCTCTCTATGTCTATTCTTGATGTGATTGTGTTCATTCATTCCTTAAATTAGAAACAAGAGATTGGTCCTACAGCTAAACAACCAAAAGGAATGTTATAAACTGCAGATGCCACTGATAGGGCAGCTCTTGTTATTTGTCACGATAACAGAGTTGTCAGTGCAGTTCAGTAGGGTTTGTTGTAAGCTTTATTCTTTGAGCTGAAAATTTAATTTCACTTCTCTAGTTTGTTCCCTGTGTAAACCTTGGCTTCAGTCCTTGAAACAATTTCAGTTGGATAACTCCTCTAAAAACACCAAGACTACACAGAGCAAATTATGATTTGTATATACAGTCTGCCCTCTGAATTTTTGGGTTTAATTTTCACAGATTTGATTATTTGTGGGGGATTTTTCAAACCCCTGCCCCCATACCATAAGTGCTTCTTTTCTGAGGGAACCTTTCCTCTTGGAAGCTCTGATCAGGCCATGCAGGCCTTTAAAAACCCACCTCTGACCCTCCTCCTCCACTAGCTGCTGCCTGGCCAGCTAAGGGCAGATCCCAGCCCAATTAAAACACCACAAAGCCTCTTCCAATATTCTGCACACACCAAGGAAGGAGATGGGTGAGAAAGAAAGAATAGGGCCACCATGCCAACCTACCCCTTTTCTCTCTTCTTTCCCTGACCTGGTTGGACCCTGGTTGCCTGTTATCCCCACCATGCCTTAACTTCTTTCCCACAGACACACACACACACAGAAGTGATTTTTCTACTTTTGTGGTGGTCCTATGCCCCTAACCCTAGTGAACATGGAGGGCTGACTTTGTAAATAAGCACTTGGAAAAGTAGCCCTTTGTCTTGTCCTTTATGAAGTGGTTTCATAAATTAGTGATCTTCTATAGATTCATTGTGCCTGCACAAGCCAATCCGGGAAGATAAAATGTCAGTCACAGTGCCAGCAAACAATGGAGTACAAAAGTTTGTCTGACAATCTGAGAATACAAATTGAGAGCTTAGAAATGCTACTTTTTGGGGTTTTTTGTTTGAAGGTTTTTGGACTACAGCCGGGTGGGAGATTCTAGGAGTCTTTATCCAAAAAACCAGTTTTCCCAAGCTTTCTGAAAATATGTAAGAGATCAGGAACAGGGGAGTATGGCCAGTTTCCTGTTCTGTTCAAACCTTGTTGCAACTCAGACTTTGAACATGAATCATCTTAATTCATCTAAGACAGGGGTGGGCAATTATTTTTTCCATGGGGCCACATGAGAAACTAAAAATATTGTGGAGGGCCGGGCATATTGGCCACGCTAGAGCGACCTCTCCTGGAGGTCTTCTTCACCGGGGGGTGCGCTAGAGCAGTTAAAAAAAGTGAGGTTCTAGACCTCAAACTGCTCGAGCGCAGCCGCGAGGGTGGCACTGCGAGTTTTATAAAAACCACCTTCGCAAGTGGTTTTTATAAAACTCACCCGCGCTGCCCCGTAGCAGCCCCCGGTGAAGAACTGCAGAGACGCGGTAGCGCATCCCTGCAGATCTGCCCGGAGGCGGGCTTCCGACTGGTGCGCTGCCCTGATTGGTGGAGCGCCGCCAGAAGCCGCCGGCCGCCATTTTGGGCGCTGCCGAGCGCCGCCAAACGCCGCCAAGCGCCGCCGAAATTCGGCGGCGTTTGGAACGGCGGATCCGCGCTCTCCACAGGGATGGAGCAACCCACTCGCAAGTAAGTTCTGCCCCTGCGTGCGTGGCCCTGTTTCGCCCCCCTCCGTGAGGAAAGGGCCTTAGAAAGTATGTTTATTTTGTAATTTCCAATTAGCCTTACAAGGGCCAGTCAGAGCCAATCGAAGGGCCATATGTGGCCCGGGGACCGTACAATTCCCAGGTCTGATCTAAGATCAGGAGATCTTTGGAAACAAGAGCCAAAGTGGTTTAATGTGCTGGACTGGCACTTTTGGGATCCTGGTTATAGCCTACACTGACCTATGAAAGTCACTGAGCATGGATGAATCACTCCCTTTCTCAGCCTGACCTACTATTCAGGTTTTGAGAACAAGTGAGAAAAAAGAGAGCCAAGTTTTTCACCAGACTGAGGTCACTGAAGGCAACAGGTGAGATCCATAAATGACAAATAAATGCAATAACCTAAATGGGTACCAATAGTAGATAATTCTTACTAAGTGGGCTGAAGTAATCCAATATGTTTGACTTTGAACAGAGATGCTGCAGTTTTGCTGGAGTTCTGCTGGTGCAAATGGTAACCCTGCTCTGTCATTCTAGTCATTTGTTTCTTATTTGCATTCCACCAGGAAACAATGTTGTTAATACTTAGATGTACAAACTCTTCTGCAACCTAGCAAGAAGAATGTGAATCTTACCTTACTTTGTTTTTTTCACATCAACATAGGATTATGAACATTTTTGAGTACTATTCTGTGATGTAGGGTGCCAGGGGACTTCTTGCAAAAATCCTGGGAAGGTATTTGGGTGTTTTTTTGCCCCCCAAAATTATTTTGTATAAAATACAATGTGTTTTTGAGGGGAAGATAAAAATCCTTCCATAAATTTGTGTTACAAATTCCTGAAAAGTGAAAAATCTCATGATGCATGATGCGTTTTTTTGACAGGGTGTTTCAACATGTCAAGATCCCCTTTCTCATTGAGTACAAGTAAATTTGAAAATGTTCTTTACATCCATGTGCAGATACAGCACATGGAGACTTTTACAAGCTAGCTGAGAGTTTGAGATTAATTTCAAAAAGGGCAGTCAAATGTGGATATCCTTTTGAAAGAAAGAGTATAGAAATGCTGTCAGCTCACAATATCTGACTCTGCTTCCAAATTGTGTCTGTTCACCAATACCACAATATTTGATGCATTCTACAAAGAGCCCATGGATTAGTAAGTTCACGAAGTGGAAAAATGAAAACACAAAAGAAAATTAAGGGAAAAAACTCACATATTCTATTTGTTATTCATGTTTTCAGCTCAAACAAACCAGTAATACTGAAGATTATGTTCCTACTATGCCAAAACATTGAGTTTCTACAAGTTCTCTCCCCCTCTGTCAGTTCTTCCGGTTACAGTGATCACACTTGTCTGCTCGGGGGGGGAGAAAAGATGAAAAATTGTGATCCCTAAGGTGAAAAGGCAGTATTTGCCCCCACTTAACTATGCAGAAAGGTAGTTCATTAAAGTCCATTTGCAGAAAGACGACCAACTCCATCTTCATAATTACCAAGATGTCTGCCACTGGAGACATTAGGGTGGCTTCTTACTAAAGATTTGAATTACTTTCATTATTGCTTCTCAAGCCCTCCATTCAAGAAATGGAAGAGCTGGGGATACATTAATGAATCCTGTCTGATTATGTTCAATAAAATTGGGAGGTAGTCATTCTTTCTTTTTCTTTAGCTAATGCCAGCGCAGATGGTGGTAGCATGCTTGCCTCTTCTTCTTTGCCCAGCAAAGACAGAAGAAAGGCCATATGAAAGAAATACTTAATTGTTGGCTGTAAAATTGAAGCTAAAAAACTGCATGAAATGCAGAAAAGCTTGCTGCATAAGCTTAGTATTAAAGTAGTTTTTTAGACACACACACCTTGTTTTGAATTTGTTGTGATTCCTAGCCTCAAAACACATTGCCATGAGGGAAGAGGACAGTTGTCCTTAGCTCTCTGTTAAGAAAACTACTGCAAATGCCACATCAGTAAGGGAGATAGATGAAGCACAGGTCATTTCCCTCTGCTACTTTTAAAGTAATTGTCCAGATGGTAAACAAAGAAGGTTGCATCTTGAGTGGGTGTACAGCTGCAAGTTTACATCACTGTGTGTTCTGCATATGCTCTGTGTGTGTGTTTGATCATTATTTTGCACTGCATTGCATCCAGAACAACAAGAAGAAGAACAACACGAAGAACCAGCAATTTCTAGACTTGGCTTGCACATCTCCAAATAAGATTCCTCTTGTTGTTTCCTTAATCAGTTTCCCACCCCATCTCTCCATACAGAATGGGAAATATTTATTTATTATGGTTCTCTCATTCCAGTCTTCTTTCCAGGGATCTCAGAGCAAGCTACTGTGCTGTTACCAAAACCTTTGGGTAGCTTCCATTCCCCAAAGATTGGTGGTTCAAATGTCAGTGGGGTAGTGATTCTGCTCCAGAGGCAAAGTTTAAATGAGCTATGCAAGGCTCTGAACAACCTCCTCAAAATAGATTCAGTACTTGTATGAAGTCTGTAAAGCAGAAGTGAGCATTTGTTAGAAGTTATGGGTTGTCAGAGGTTATGGGTTATGATTTTTTTTAAAAAAAAAAAAACTTTTGCTCCCGAATGCCACCTAAGATATATTGGGACATTTTTACCACGTTGTTGATACGCTCTGACTACAAACAACAAACAATCATACATTCTTTGTAGTTGTTGTGGTTGTTGTATTCTTTAGTCTAACTAGAGTCATGTGGTTGTTGCTGTTGTTGTTATGTGTCTTCAAGTTGTTTGCAACTTATGGTGATCCTAAGGCAAGCCTATCACAAGGTTTTCTGGGGCTGAGTAGTGTGTGATGCACCTAAGGTCATCCAGTGGGTTTCCATGACCAAGTGCGGAATCAAACCCTGGTGTCCAGATCATAGTCCAATGCTCAACATTACATCATGCTGCCTGTCATGTGTTATCTTTGCATTGTTGTGATGATATGCATTTGTGTTCTTCAAATTAATGATGTAAATGAATGGCCAAGAGGTTGACCATATACTCTCTTTGATCCTTAACTAATTCTTCTGAAAAAGTAAATGTTGTCCTATGAAAGCTTATTTCTTTTAAAATAAATATAATTAGTCTTTAAAGTACAACAGACTCTGTTTTTGTTTAATGCTATGGATAATAACCCCTTCATCTCCCCTATTTTTATATGTGTAAAGAAACCATGCCAAACTCTTTGTAAAAAGTGGACATGGGAATCAGTTTTTGTCTGCTAACAGATGTTTCTTCTGCTGGCCAGCTTGAATCAGCATGAGATAGCTTTGACCATGGTCTTATATTAGCATGAATACACTAGAATCTAGAATAGTTGCAATACTGGTTTTCTTCTGAAAAACTCTGATATTTTCCTCTGAATTGTGTTCAGCCCACCATTCTCACAAATTCACCACAGATAGATCTGCAACTGTCACAGTGAGTGGGATCTAAGTGCTCCAAGAACCAGACACTTCCATTGTGGAATAAAGTTGGGCCATAACTTTATTGATTGCAGCTGAAAAAGTTGGCTTTCTATGGGCTTGGATCGATTAGTTGAGCATATTGTCTATCAGCTGATAAACCACCTCTCCACAAGCCCAAATGCTGATGGGAACCTGCAGTGACATAACTGGTATCCCATATGGACGTTGGATGTTACATGAGAATGAAGCCAGACACAAATACACTTGAACTGAGTGTCTCTCTTAGTGCCTTGACCCAAAGTTCCTTAAGCCCCCACCCCAACACCATGAGTAAGGGACATGGAAGCTCATCTTCCCTAATTTTATCCATGTCACTCCCAACCCATCAAAAGTTATGTCATAGAAATATAAGTTCAGCAAACATGGCAAGAACATAATACAAGCTATTTATTTATTTTATAGTCTGGTTTCTCTTCAGTCTATTTACATGTCTTAAAGCTACTGTCCTAAAAGTGAACTTCAAAAACAGGCCCAGGAAGGGGACTGCTAGGTTTGGCCCAGCCCTACTGCATCCTGTCCTGGGAAATTCTACAATTATGTTGGGCAGGCAATAGTTTATAAAACAGCACTCCTTTTAAACTGTATGTAGCTATGTGGGTATATAACCATTACCCTAAGAAGGAGGATCATTCTGCACGCTTTCATATCAGAGCTGATGTTCCCTCACAATTATTTTTAAACAAAAACGAAAAGATTTCCTCAAGGGAGGAAGAAAGATACTTCACCCATATTTGGAAGAAAGATACATTTTTTACAGTGTTTTGAGGGATGTTTGGTTTCTCTCAGGACATTCACTACTTTTACATATCCAGGAAAAACAGTTCCAGGTTCCAGAATTCTTGAAGACTGAAAGGGGCAATTCTAGATATAAGCCTTACCACCCAACTGTCCCAGTTTGACAGAGACAGTCCCAATTCATCTTTTGTTGTCCCACTTTTTTAACCTGCTTCTAAAATGTTCCAGTTTCTCTCTCCTTCTCCCACTTTCTCCTTTTTCTCCTGAACTTATTCAGTTGCAGCAAACTGAGGCCCTTTCCTCACGGGGGGGGGGACGAAACGGGGCCACGCATGCAGGGGCGGAGCTTACCCGCGAGCGGGTTGCTCCGTCCCTCTGAAGAGCGTGGATCTGCCGTTCCAAACACCGCCAAATTTCGGCGGTGCTCAGCGGCGCTCCGCAGCTCCCCGCGGCGCCCAAAATGGCGGCCGGCGGCTTCCGGCGGTGCTCCGCCAATTAGGACAGAGCGCCAGCCGGAAGCCCACCCCCGGGCAGATCTGCAGGGGCGCGCTGCCGCGTCTCTGCAGTTCTTGACCGGGGGCTGCTACGGGGCAGCGTGGGTAAGTTTTATAAAAACCTCTTTTGAGGGTGGTTTTTATAAAACTCACAGCGCCACCCCCCGGTCTGTGCTAGAACAGTTTGAGGTTTAGAACCTCATTTTTTTTAACTGCTCTAGTGCAGACCCCGGTGAAGAAGACCTCCTGGAGAGGTCGCTCTAGCGTGGGCAATATGCCCGTGTGGAAATGGCCTGAGTTTGAAGTGCAAAAGTAGTTTACATTCCATCAACTTAGCAGCAGGAAAAGGAAAAGAAAAGTGGGACCTTGCCCTTCCCAGTAAGTTCAGGTAAAAGCAAACTACTGCAGCTCCTCCTAGTTTGTGTGTTCTGACTCCTTAATAACTTTTGCTATCTTGACCACAGTCCAATGTCATATGGCCCCATATGTCCTAGTTTTCATCTGTACTGCAAGCCTTCCTGGGTATAAAGAACTGTATATTAGCTGGACTGACCAGGTTTCTGATTGTTTTTTTAAAGAAAATCCACAAGGGAATGTATGTGTGCACAGATTTGAGCTGCAGAATGGTAGGCGGAGAGAAGATGTTTCCCTTTGGCCATTTCTCCCCTCAGAATTATGTTCCCTCCATACTTTCTGATGAAGAGAGGTCCTGACCTTCCAGAAAGCAACCAAACATTCATTGTAGTGGAAAGAATCCATCTATTCTCAGGATGGCCTTGCTTTGTGAGCAAAATCCAGGTGCAAGTTTGACCTCTGGTATAATGAGCTTCCCTCGGTACTAATTAAAATGCTGTTTTTTTTTTCTCCCTCGGCTAGTCAATGGTGTAAACAATAGGCCATCGGCATGCAAAAGGCTAGTTTGGGTGCTTTGTGTATTCTCTAAGATATTTTGGACAAGAAACAGAAAAGCAGATTTAACTAAAGTCTCTATTGTTACATAAGCTACTGGTGTCACTAGCAGCTCATCTACACATTCAGGAAAATGGGAGTGATACAACCCTCCATGGACTGCAGAATGTAAGGTTGAAAGCTCCCCCCCACACACACACTTATTTTTAAAAAATAGATTTTTTTTTCTGTATAAACTCTAATATATCTGAAGGGACAGCTTTAGCCTGCCCTTTGTACAGTAATGGTGGGAAGAGGGAATGATTTACACACAAACTGTTCATGTACATATCTTCACTCCAAAGTGGTCCAGTTGTAGGAAATCTGTACCATGCATTTTTCATCCTCATTATGGCATACTGTTCTTTTCAAAGAAATGTAGAAAGTCCCTGTTGAGCAAATATGAAAGTAAAACTAGTTTCACCTGGGTGGGGGCATAATTCTGATCTCAGGTACAGACGTGTGTAGAGTTTTATTGTGCCTGGATCATACAAAATAGATGTGCGCGCTTATAAAATATGTGACAATTTATCTAACTGAAGGCTTAAGAAACCACCAATACATTCAGTGTTTACAATAGACCTTTGTAAAGGTGACTTTCACTAAAGTTTTGAAAACCAATGATAGTTTTCATTGAAATATCTTTGTCCATAAAGTAAGCAATACATAATTAATCTGAATTTACATGCAGAACAAGGCTAATTGACAGGGACACATTGTCCACTTGGCTTGACAGCACCAGGATGCCATACTTTTGTAATACTGCCAGATAACTAGTTTGGCTGCAAAGGTCACAAAGCTACATCTAATGAATCACAGTTTGTTTCCATGCTGTCTGCAGGCAATGGGTAATGTCTTGTCCTTTTCACAGACATGGAAGGTGGCAGGCATGAGAAAGCATCTAGTAACATGTGTGAGGGGGTGTTTATTTTAAAAAGCACAGCTTGACCATGTTAGCACAAAATGCTTCATTTCTTTAGTTAATTGTTAGTGTGTGCCCCCCCCCCCCCGTCCAATCTGGTTATAGTAACATCAGTAGGGAATGATTTATTTTTACAATTTTATTTCATTTATATTTATTTATTCACTTCATATCCCCCTATTCT
Organism: Iguana delicatissima; assembly: GCA_948472985.1. Classification (NCBI taxonomy): domain Eukaryota; kingdom Metazoa; phylum Chordata; class Lepidosauria; order Squamata; family Iguanidae; genus Iguana; species Iguana delicatissima. The sequence goes on along the minus strand of CAOKZL010002484.1, from coordinate 33,204 downwards.
CCCAACTGGGGAGCCAAAACATCTTATACCAACCTTAGTTGTTGTTTGTCATTCATTTTTACAGAAAGCGTACAGTTGACAGAATGGTATATGTTTGGTAACTGACATTTGACACTATTGGATGGGGATAGGTTTTGGACCCCATGATAGCAAAAACTGCAGGCAAAGAAAAGTATTAGGCAGCAGCATCAAGAAGGCAGCAAATAGGTTGTGAAATAATCTTCTTCTCTTATACTCTGAACCCTCTATTCCAGAACTCACCTTCAGGTCTTCCATCCTCCATAAAGATCTATGTGTCCTCCTGCACTCTCCGTCTTCCTTTTTCTTCTTCTTTCTTTCATCCATCTGTTGTATTAGTTGTCTGAGCAGGCAGGCACCATGCATTCAAAGCAGCAGTTTGCCTCATTCCTCTGCTCCCTCCCAGACTGTCCACCTCAACACTGACACAGAGTCATGACGTAGCAACTTCACGGAAGGCACAGGATATCTACAAGCCAGTATATGGACCACATGGTGTCCTACACCATTTTGTGACCAGGTATAATGTTAACAAGCCAACCCCGTTAAAACAAATCTCCCTTTTTCTTGGCCATTGTTATTGTTTCTGATAATGCTATTCAGTGACTGCTATCATTATCACCACCATCATCATCATCATCATCACTATCATCATCCTCAATGCATTAATACTATTGTCTTATTCCACAAGTATATTTAAAAGCATGGTAACATTATCAATTTAGCTTTGCCATTTGCCATCCTATTCCTGACTGTTGGAAATTAGAGTTTCCCCGGGTGTTAGCCCTATTTGGGAAATTCTATTGAAGCTAAAACTGTGAGGATTCAACCTCAATTAGCAGAGTAGCAGAAGAAACGTGTCCAGTTTTGTCTATAACCTGATCTCAGACTGACTGAAGAAATAAAACAAATGCAGGCAGCTTCAGATTATAAACTTAGAAGACTTTACTAATGAATTCTACATCTACATATGTATTGGAGATCCTACTGCCTAGCTAGCTAAGAATAGAGGTAGCTTCGGTCTAACTCACCATCTTCTGATGGAGATGCGAAGCATGATCAGAGAGGAGCAAGCGAAGAGTTCAAAGAGAGAGAGAAGGAGGGGTCTCATTCTTTTATAGGACCGATGAGCCAAGCAACTGTCCTGGGTCACATGATCTGAACACAGGAAGACGAAAGGTGGAGCTTTGGCATGCAAAAGAGCAAAGGTAGCCCTATGCTAACTATGCCCACTTGTTCTAACAACAAGATGGGGGAGAGAGAATGCTGGAATTTTCCCAACACTGACACATAGCAATTTTATAAACAGATTTACAGATATTTCTTCTGCAGGCCCAAGGACTGCAGCAAAAGTTTAGATTTTCAAATCTTCATAGTTTTCTTGCTGCTGCTAAAAATACCAGAGCTGAACTGGGTTGGGTTGAAGATCGCAGATAATGATAGTAGCAATCTCTATTTAATCTATATTTGTTCAATCGTACATAGTTTTAACAGGATGTTGATTCTTAGTGCTATATACTCAGGAAAGATGGCGAAGATATTGTCAGATGCCAAAGGACCATGACTGATGGTTTCTAAGATATCAAAAGGTGTTTCATTCCAGAGCGCAAAGCACTTTTATTTGAGGTATTCAGGGTTCTATTATAGATGGATAGACTCAAATGAAGAAACCATGACCCTGACTCTGCAATACATGAGCAGGGCTGATGATGATAGGCTGACAGGGGGGTCTCCAAGTCATAGAGTCATCATAAGTTGAAGCTGACTTAATGGCAGTTAACAATAAAAATTCAAACTATGCCATGAACTCAGAATGCCAACTTATGTCCTGCTTTAGGAGAAAAAAGTGGGATATAAATGATGAGGATGATGATACACATTGACAGTTGTTCAATCCAATGACCTTGCATTTTGCAAAAAGAAGAAAGTGCAAAAAGAAGAATTCATTAGAAGCGACTTCTTATCTGCTTTGCCAGACAAGAAGTCACTTCTAATGAATTCTTCTTTTTCTTTTCTTTTCAATAAATAAGGCATTAATTTGCATTATCATTGAGGGTTAAAACTTTAGTTCTTTTGTGGTAAATTGCAAACTTTCATGAGTCATTTTTTTTATAATTCCAGGATGTGTATGGCCTCCCTACCTAGGTAGCTCCATCTAGCAGTTTATAACATTTTTAAAGAAAAAAAGTAACTGAAAAGTAAGTATTCCTGCTTTTTTAAAATAATGATAAAGCAGATTTAGTTTTCAATGATTGTAACCACAATGAAGAGCTTTGCAACTGTTATAAACAGCTTTTTAACAGCTAAATCAGTTATAAATCCCAGCAGAAGTAGATCTAATGGAACCCTTAGATTTATAGTTTACTGGGGAACTTAGAATTCACAGCTAAAAAACTCTAGAGCTATAGTTCAAGGGAGTGCATTGGATCTCCAGCAGATAACTCAAAGTATCTCACCAAACTTCAGATCCAAGGATTCTGCATCATGTCTCACCTTCCATTTGTTAGCAAATCCCAGCCAACTGGAATGGATTGAATCCATTCTTTTCCAGTTACATTGAATGTCAGATGACATTTCAGACATTCCCTGAAAAATTCTGGATTATCACACTGAGCAGCTGAGAGGGAGAAGAGACCAGAGATGGACAACATGTAGTCCTTTGGCAGTTGTTGGACTGCTATAGTTTCTTCACTTTTGGCTCTTCTAGTGAGAGCTGCTGAGAGTTCCAGTCCAGCAATACTTATAAGGCCACAAATTTCCCACCCTAGCTCTGCATACCGAAATCACCCTTTTTGACTCAGTTGGAACCAACCTCTATTCAGTTTCTCTCTTCCCAGAATTTTCATTCTCATTCTCGAGCATAGATTTGCTCATTACCTTTATATCTTTACCTTTATTTGTCTTTTGTATTCACCTAATAGCCTATATTTTAAATCTAAAGCATGCATTACTTTGAGTTCCTAGAAAAGAATTAAATAGATTAAGCCACAAATTAAGTAGCCAACTATTTGCCCACTGCCAAGCTGAGATCTTTAACAAGCTATTCTGAATCTAGGCCTTGGTCTTCTGAAATCTCACCTCTCTAGCTGTGATTGCACTGTCCCTTTCAAGCAAGAGACCGAATTACAGGAAGAAATGATTTCACATACTCCCTAAGGAAATTAAAGAGGTCACGTTAGAGTCATTCTCTGTCTCTGAGAATAAAAGAAACCTGTGCTATCTCCAGAGTGGAAGCTTTTGTCAAATGCCTCTGTATGCAGTCACAGGCGGCTCTTCCCTTGAAATGCCTCTCTTATCACAATACAACCTTGTAGCGTGCTCTGGATTTCCCTTTGCACTAAGAGAGTGGGTGAGGGAGGGAGAGAGAGATAACCATTGAACAAAGAAACCAGTTTAAATGCAACTTTTTAAATTTGTTTGATTCTATTTTGTCTGTCGTCCAATTTATTACAAGGTAGGGAAATGGTTTTGTTATCTTGATATTCTAAAAAGTGGTGTAATGAGGTGATCTTTTTTCAGATCAGCCATTTTAACAGATCTATGAACAAAAACACTGGAAACTGCCTTGTACGGAGTCAGATCACCAATTCATCTAGCTCAGTATAGTCTTAAGTGGAATTGCCACTATTTTTAAAGCAGGGATCTGTCCTAGCCTGATCTAGCAATGCTAACAAGGCTGTCTGTTAAACAGAATGAGGCAGACACCTCAATAAGCAGAAGCTAGGAGGCAGTTGTAGGCTGTTGGAAGACAAAACTATGTGCCATCCTGTTTTTTGTGCCAGGCAGCAAATTATCTCAAGTTGGGCCTGGATTCCAAGGATTCAGTCTGGGATCTGTTGCATACAAAAGCTTAAATTTAATTGCTCATGCCAACTAGAGTAGAGTCGTTAAATCAGTTCCCGAAAGGTGAGTCACATTTATATAAATTTCATTCACTCCATGCATCAACTCTAGTTGGGACTAGCTGTTGGATGTATGGGCCCCTCATTCACTAGATGCAGCTCTTTATTCATAATAAGTGTGCTTGAGTGAACCAGCCCTGTGACTGAATGGATGTGAAGGGACCCCCTTGAAAATTACTATGCTTCAGGAGATACAGAACTGATATTTTCTGAAAATCCATTTAGGTATGGAAATATCTATGAACTCTTGGGGCCACCACATGATGACTATGTATCTGTGAACCAGGTTGTGTTCACTATTCATCAAATGCCATGGCAGCAGATTTAACAGAGTATTTATATATGTACAGTAACAGAGTGATTGGAATTTGGTTCATGAAAAATAAGAGAAATGCAGGCACTCTCCTCAATAAAATTAACAATGACTACTCTGGATTCTGACAGCCAATTCATTTACAATACTACTGTATATTCAAGGAGGTTTCATTGTTTTTGGCACAAGGACATCACCCATCCATCTCCTTTTTTTTTTTTTTTAGTGTCTTAAATTATTTTGCAAATCCCTGTGAAATTAATAGAAGCATTTGTTGGGCTTATGGCTATTAAACATTGAATCTGATACCATTGAATGATGAGGGGAGGAGGAACCAGTCTGAGTGGCAGGAGCAACCTTCATGGACACCCTCCTCTGCCTTTGCAATCAAACCCACTTTGTAGCTGATTCAGGATGCAGAGCTGCAGCATAACACTTTAACAAATTGCAGTGGTCACTGAAACTGCATTGCTTAGAATTTTGAATAAGCCCAATTGTCATGCTGCAATTCTGTTGTGTTGGTGCATTACATATTTATAGCCCTTCCAAGTTACTTGTAAGTCTCCTGGGTCTTATTCAAATCCATTATACAAGAAAGATATCTATAGGCGAGGATTCTTTTCTTCAGCCTGTGCCACACAAATACTTGAGACAGCTTCTTTCCAGTTACCACAGACAGGAAAAGCAAGAATTCTAGTTGTCCTTAGCTTTGCTTCTTGTTCTGAAAACTAACATTAGCCCCATATAACTAAGTGAATTGCTTCACCAGCAGTTTCCCTAATTTTTTTGCTCAGGAGATTATCTGTAAAGTTCACAAGTTTTATAACACCCCAACTAGCCCATGCTCAGTTCCATCATGCAGTTGTTTTTTTAATAAGATCCATCCCTTCCTTTGCTTATGCCTCATTCACCCACCCACTGTGTGCATATCTATGCACATGTTTTAAATTGCATCCATTATTTAATTCCCCCCAACACACACACACACACACACACACACACACACACACACACTGTTTAAACCTGAGATGGGAATAGTGTGACCTTCTAAATGTTGTAGAACACCCCTAGCCAGGATAGCCAACAGTCAGGAATGCTGGGAGTTGTAATTAGCATCATCAGATAGGGCACACAACCCTGACTTAAGCAGTTTGGTGCACATTTAAACTCTGTGTATTTTTTTTTATGTGCACTTTTTGAATGAGCTCATTTTTTCCTGATACTTCTAAAGCCAAACATCAATGTGAATGTTCCAGAGTGCAAACTATGTCCATCCAATGGGCAGATGAGCAAGTGTGGACTGAGACAAGTCTACTGAACATTGGATGGAAGACAAATTTCTCACACATTCCTAGTCACACAGACCACTTTACCAGCTCAAAGAGAGAAAGGGTTTCCTATTTGAAACCAACACTTGTGCACTTGATCCTCAAGAATAAAAAGAGCTAATAAATTGTACAATTGTGAATTCAGTCAGTTGCTATGAGGAGTGGGGGAGCTGACTAAGAGTAAATTCTAAAATATATTGAAAAGGCAGGAGTGACATGAGTTAGCCAGTGAAGTCTTTGTGGACATCATCATGTTGTGAGTTACTACTAAACCTTGAAAGGAAAGGATGATCCAAGCTGGAATCAGCTGGTCTGCTAATCTATCTTGAACAGCAAGCTTTGTACCTGACTGGTGAGGCCTCCTTCACCCAGCTGCTGAAATACCTCTTGCTGGATTGGGCATGAATTCCTCAGCAGAACCCTCAATTGCTGTGCTTCAAAAGCTGATAATACCTTACTGTACAGATAGGTGAGAAATTGCCATGTTTCGGTCTCAGTGGAAAGAGTGGAAATTTGATATTGTGGGGTTCTGGAAACTTCAAGTTAATGTTTAGTTACTGACCTGATTGGCTTTCTAATTTATAAAGTGAATTATGTACATATAACTATATTGTCAGTATAACTTTGTATGGTAGTATATTTCAAATGTGTGTTTTTTTAAGGTAAAGAATTCAACCAGTGTTTCCTTCTCTCACTGCATGTTTCTTATCCAGATATCTGAATAATGAGGTAGGGAGAGGAATCAAATCTGGAAAGAACTGTCATTATTATTGTGGAAGAAGATGTTACATATGCAATTCATATTCAGTTTTCTCTTTCTCTCCCCATTCCTGAACTCTATGTGTATTTGCCTATCCCTCCATATGATCTTTCCAATCAGCGCAGCAAAAGTGTGTGTGGTGTGTGTGTGTGCCTGATACTTTATGTTAAATCTCAGATAAAGTCCACATCCCCTCAGTTTGTTATATAAATAACTTCTTGTTGGAGATAACTGTGAGACAAAGCTTGCAAGCCAGATAAACCATCTCTGAGAGGACACATCAGTGGCAGAAGCTGAATATTCTCCATCCCAGAATTATATATTCACCTCAAAAATTTGCAGAGTTTCTTCATATCTGCAGTAGGCTAGAGAAACTGCAGAATATTTCTCCCTAAGAACTCAACCTTCCTTTAGCACCAAACTGAGCAAATATTTGAAAACTGTTGAAAAGGCTAGTTACTCCCATCCTTACTCTTTGATTGTTGGAGAAAATCAGCAAAATGAAAAAGGGAGAAGTCAGCTTTTCTGAACACTTGATCACACCACTGGATAATGAGCTGTCCTGCTCATCTGATTTGGACACGTGTTTTATGCAAATAGGCTGTTTCTAAAGTTTGTTCTCTCCTACAGATAACTATTCCCTAGGCTTCTCCTTCATTAAATGGAATCGGAGCGACATTCTAATGAGGCTAAAGAATTTGTAAGGGTTGTTTAAACTTCTTCCTATAACCTTCCAAATTGTTCTCGTGAATAGCTACCCTAACTAGACCATGAGACAGTGATAACTCTTCTCACTATAGTCAGTTCATTTCAAATAGACAAGTTTTTAGGCAGGAGCACCTTGACTGTGGAGCTTCTTCCTATGAAAACTGAAATTGGACTCATCCTTTTTTTGTTTTAAACACACCAGATAGTGTTCCAATGGACTTTTTATTCTGTACAGTATTTTATCTATTTCAATCTAATATTAATGCCACTCTCATATTTCATTGTACAGGAGGCATCACTTCTCTATTCTGCATGTTTCTTCTATGTGTTTTAATATTTATTTATTTATTTGTTTACTTACTTACATAGTATACATTTCACTAGATGTCTGACGGGTAAAGTATGTGACTTACAAATAAATAAATAAACAGATACTCAGATGTAACCCTTAATTTTCTATTATTTTTGTTTGTTTGTTTGTTTTTGTTCAGCTATAGAGTTTGAAAAAAAAAAACAGATGATTTTTCGGATTTTCCCCAAACTGGATAATCTGTGAATGAAATGTTAAAACCACACTTTGTGTCTTTTTTTAAAGAAGAAGATATATCCATATCCTTCTTTATATTTAAAGATCTTAGAGATTTTTGTCTTTTTGTCTTTTCAGTTTCCAAATGCCACAGAAAGTTTTGATATTTTTTAATTGTAACCCCCACTATCTAGTCTCATGCCTTTAGCCGCCTGCTCCATTTCTTTCCATCGTCTTGCTCGTATACAAACCATTCTGCAAAGGTAGAAACAGAAGAGGCAAAATTTCTCCTGTGTAGTATCTTTGCCTGTCAGGAGCCTGACCTTGGGCCATCTCATAAAGCACAAATCACAGCTGATGGGTACCAGTAGGAACATGATACTACATGTGGAACTTGCTGAGAAGAAATTGCAAACACCTATGATTCTCTCTGGTGTAAATGAAATGTCAGTGTTTGCCAGCTGGGTGCTGCAGATGTTTAGTGAAATATTCTATGGCCTACCATGGGAACAGCTTCTCAGTTGTTTGGAAATATGAGTGAAACAAGGAAGAATGACATGGGATTCAGTCTCAGCAGTACTACAGTAGATCAAACATAGGGTGGTTCTAGTTCAAAAGTTTTTTGCTCTACTGATATAAAAATCACTATGCAGGTTGTTGCTGTTTGTTGTTTTTGTTTTACTGTGTCTTTGCTACCTCCATAGATTATGTGGTAGTAAGAAAAAAAAGTGGAAGAAATGGTAGGGAAATGAAGGAGAGATACAAAATGAAAGATGCTGTCATTTGGAATATAACCATCTGATCAAAATGTGTCAGAATTCAGATAGAGTGAAGGAAGTTTCTACATGCAATACTGCTGAGGTATGGACAGAACACTGGCAGAAGCCTTTTGAAATCAGGCAAAGGGCCACATGAGTTCAGACTCAGAGCCCTGGGGCAGGGGTGGATAACTGTGGCAGTTCTAGAGGGACAATAACACCCTCTGTGGCTGGCGAAAGTACCAAAAGAAAATAGAAAAAGGAAGTTTCCAGAAGTCTACTTCTAATTTTGAAAAAAACAACAACCAGCATTTTCATGTTAAATGAGAGTAGAGGCTGCAACCTATATAAACCATAAATGTTACTCCTGAAAGTGTCTAGAGCTTTAGAAGGTCTAAGGAGCTCCAGGTTCTTTCATCTATCCTCTTTTTGTCTTAGAAAAGGGGGACAGCCAGGGAGTCTGGAGCAGCTGAGGCCCTCAAAAACAGCCTGTAGAAGCTTCATGTCACTGCAGGGCTGCACTGTGCACTTATAGGCGTAGTATAATGTGTTTATGTTTGCTTTGAGGCACCACAGTCTGCCTAAGGTAGTTTTACCACCTTTTTTAAATACGTGACAATTTGTGTAAAATAATTCACAACACTTCAGAGATGACCATATCAGGCACATTGCTTGAAAGATAGCTCCTCTAACATGTTAAACCTTGGTGACTTTTTTTTTTTTTGTTCATGCCTTGATGTGTGGAATGTGTGGGTAAATATGACAAACAAATGATTCCAGAGTGAAAGCAGAAGTACTTTCCTGTTTCCCATGTAAATTTGTTAATCTGCTTTTGGGAATGATACAAATGTAAAATTTCTATAAAATTCCATGTTTTCTTGTCAGACATCAATATTCCTGAGGTTCAAGGACTTAAATCTAATTGCTAGTCCCATCCAGAGCAGACCTATTGTGTAACTGGATGTCCTTAACTGTTCCTTACCATTCAGTGATTCAATGTATGTCTTCTGTTTGGGACTAGCAGTTAGATTGAGGACAAGCTGTGTTAAACATGTGGATTAAGTTAACATCTGAGAGTCCCATAATTCTCAGATAACCCCTTAATTTGCTGTTCCTGAAGGGCACCTAAATATCTTTTAATGAAAGCCAAAAAGTTTCAGGCCATTTCCATAGTACACTGTTATAGTGCTATTATTCCACTTTCAACATCCTGTGGAATTCTGGGGTTTGTAACTTTCTGAGGCCAAACAACTATCTGGCTGAAAATTCTCAATGCTCCTTCCTAAACTGCAAACCCCAGGAGTCCATGAGATGTTGAAAGTGGAATAACAGCACTATGACAGTATAGTATGAAAATGGCCTCAATTTCACCATTTGCTTTCATCTTTTGAAAGGTTGACTCCCAACAAATGGCAAATAATATAAATAACATAGCCATTTCCCTCTACCTTCTCTTTAATCCCCTGTACTCACTCCAAAAGCAGAAGCACTACTTTTTATGGCTATCACCTTTAGCAATTTATCATAGGACATTTTGCCTCACTCTCAGCCTTTCAATGACTAATATGCTTGAGATACTAAAAATCCTAGGAGGGATTTCTTCCCTTCCCTTCCTTTCTTTCTTTCTTTCTTTCTTTCTTTCTTTCTTTCTCTTTTTCAAGGAGTACAACTTGAATGCAGGCAGGTACTACTGAGCTAGCTTGGTAACCTGGTATGGTGCGCTGTGGATCTCTGAGCCATCAGCGGTGACAAAGAATACCCGCCTGTATTAATAGTCTCCAAAATGTGAGCACTTCAGTTTCACTGAAGAGGAGGGAAATGTAAATAGAAATCAGTCTTTTTAACATCTGGTCAACAGTGTCTAATTTGCTTGGGTGGCAATACTTCTTTAGAAAGGAGATTTTGCTGGATCAGAACTGCATTCTTGTTTCCGTGCTTTGAACTCTCCTGTGTTAAGAGGTAGCAATTGCGCTTCCCATGATTCTGCCCACCCACCCCCTTTGGTTTTCCTTCCTAATCATTTCAGTTTCTTTTCACACCTACTAATGAAAAAAAAGCAATATGTTTAATTGGAACAACTTTAGAAGTGCTAAACCATCAAGTTCCTGCATGTGGGCCAGCCTTAGGGTTCCAGTGAGGAGCTGTGGAAAACAGGATGCCTCACTAGACAGGTCTTTGGTCTTATGTTCTTAGAACCCTGCATGAGGCAGTCTGTGAAAACAAAATAGGCATGATTAATGCTAAGCTAAATGCCACCCCCACCCCCAACTTATGTAGAAGGTTACAAACTTCTGTCCTTTTCTTTCTTCTATCCATCTGTCCTCTCTCTTTGCCCCTCCATTCTCTGTGCCTAATTTAAAAAAAAACCAAAAAAAAAACCCAGCATGAGTATTCTTGGACCACTATCAGAAACAATCCTGTGAAAGTTTCTGATGAGAAAGTCCCAGTCAATTAGCAGGATTAAAGGATGCAATTAAATGCTTAAGGCTGCAAGTCTAAGCATATTTATTAGGAAACAAATCCCATTGAACCGAGACTTACTTTTAGTAAATTTGCTTAGATTTTTGAAAACTGGTTACTCATTTGTACTACACTGGGCCCCTGCATCAAGGTTATTTGTTGCAAGATAATTTCTAGTGAAAATAAACCATTGCTGTTCATGAGAAGAACTGAAATTGACTTTCCACAGTATTGAGGATTATTGTATTTGTGTGAGCGTATGAATACCCCACTATGTTCCATCCATGGCAGACTAGCACTTTTTAGTGCTATTTTTAATGGTTTTCACATTGGTGATTTTCAGACAGCTGAACCTATTAACAGTTCAAGCATACAACCATGACTCTCTTTGCACTGAGGCAACATCACATGCCGTTGGGTTTTTTTTTTACTTTTAAATAATACTTTTCTAGCTATATTTTTAAACATATCAAAATAAGAGCAATAAATGGCAAATAATAGCAAATAAAGCACTTTAACATAAATTTGCTGTTTTGTGATACCTGTATAATGCTATAATGCCTTTTCTTTAAAGTAGCATTATAGCACTCTAATATCAAAAGGCTAATTTTTTAAATTTGGTTTTATTTTCTTTTTTGTTTGTTTTGAAAGCAGATGTTTCTGGCTGTCAATATTAACCAACCTGATAAAATGGTGTTGAATGGATTTTTGCCCATCCTATTTTAAAATTAGGGACATAATGAGAGATCCTCTTCTTTGCTAAATTCATTCTCGAACAAAGCTATGAGAAATCTTTCAAATTTTCTTCCTATTGTAAGAAAGTATGCAGTCTTCAATGACTATTCAAAGTTTGGAACTTATGCTACAAAAATTCACACATTGGATTTTTGCACAGAAAACAGCATTTTGCACAGAAAACAACATTGCATAGCAAACAGCTTTTTTTTCCAGTTTATTTTTTCTTCTCAAACATACCATGTGCATATTTTGTGCAGAATAAGGACTAAGCTACTAAGCTTAATCAGCCCAGAATTCTCTTCAGCCAGGTGTCTGGATACATAAGAAGCATGTTTTTCAACCATTTTTCAAATATTTTCAAATATTTCTTTTCCATCCATAGTAATAATATTATAAGGGAAACTGTACTTCTATTTTTTTTTCATTTCAGTAGTATTTCATTACTCTTTGAAATAGACAGAAGATCATTTTTAAACTTTAAAAAAAATGATTCATAAAATGGCACCCTGTCATACCACCTGCCCTCCCCACCAATAGACTCACTATATCATCAAGGGTGGACGCTTCTTGAACTAGAGAAGGGGAAGAGGTTGTTTTAGTTGTACTTTTACTTTCTTACTTTACTATTTTCACTTCTTGCATGAGCCAGTGTACCAGTCTTGTTTTGGGAACCTGTGCTTCCCTTTGCCTGTGTGGGACTCTAACACAAGTCTCAGGTCTCAGCTCAGTTCCCGTAGAATGCTTTTTCTGACTTCAAAGCTTGGAGCCACAATCTGGGTTCCTGCTCTACCATCTTATTATATTCCTCTCACTACAGCTACAATTGTATTTGAAAACCCTTACCACCAACCTCACCAGTGAAATCCCAACTTTTGTTAACAGAAGTAGAATAAAAAGTTTAAGATTATACTAAGTGCCAAGAAACATAGGGTCTCAGATAAACAGTTTATTATATTATGCTTGTAGAAAGAACTATCAGTTTAATATACTTAGCTGAGTCTTCTAAACCCATCCTACTCCCACCACACACCAATTCTAGTTTTCATTTTTTTCAACTATCACCCATCATTCTGCACACATTCTCTTTCAAACTCCTTGACAATGATCAATTTTCTCCAACATGCAGAGCACTCTGTCACCCAAATGACCACTTATCTTACACTACCTAATAAGGTAACTCATACACTTTATGCAATATCATAACACTGGGTTAGACTGAAATGTCAGTCTAACCTTCCGTCACGTAGGGACATGGGGGTGGGAGGGGAGATTTGCCCCAGGCGGCAATGTTTTTGGGGTGTCCCAGCCCATAGCCATGCCCCCATGTGCCTTGGCCACACCCCCATGCACTACAGCCACACCCCTGCACACAGTGGCCATGCCCCTTGCGCCATAGCCCCTCCTTCACCACCACACTCCAAGCTCTGCCGCTGCTAACCCTGCCTTCCCAGGCAAAGCATGGAGCAGGATTGGACCTGAATTAGGTTAGGAAGCAGTCACACACAAAATTAAGGAGCATCTTTTCAGACTCTGTTCTCATGAGAGTCTGATCAGATGGACAAGCTTTATTTGAAACTAGAAGCTTCATGAGCAAGAGAAAATGTGCACAGATGGAAGTTGCTTGACATCTAGAGAACAGGGTCTTCATGATCACTCTAACATAGGCACCATTCTTCCTGTAAACAACCAGATGTCCTCAGCCAGTTTTCAAATCGCTATTACTGCCTTATCTTATCTACTTTCGACATCGTTCTTGCAGGTAACAGTTTGCAAGACCAGTAAGACAGAATGGATTCCAAACAAAATGTATTCAAAATATTTTTAGCCCACGGAATGGATTGTTTAAAATTGCTTGGGAGCTCAGAAAAAAAGAAAACTAAATGCTTGAAAATATTTTTGCCCCCAAAAATAGAGTATTATACCTTACACAATAATGTTGCAGGAAATAACAACATTTATACAGACTGCAGAACATCACCCATTCAGAATATGGTCTCAGTTATGAAAAGTTCAGGTGCCTAATCAGTCATCGCACATATGAAGGCCATGCCTCTTTTAAAAAGCCACTTTAATAGGCTTGACTCTTAAAAAAGGGGAAGAGTAGCACAATCTGTGGACATCATGACACTTTCCCATCCTTCTGCTTAAAAAAAGAGAGACAGAGAGTGAAAGAGAGTTTTTTCCTTAGCAAGAAACATGACAGAGGTAGTAGTGGGGAAAAAGGAAAGAAAGGAGGAAAACAAACGTAAGCAAACAAGGCATAATGTTTCTGCTTTCTAGAAGCAGCTTAAAATTCATATTTTCTGCAGTCAGCATCCAAACTTGACCAAATCACTATACTGAACACACACACTCACTATATTGAACACACAAAGAACACACAGATTTCAAACAGGATCAGTCCAGGTTAAAACTTGTATCAGAGACTGACAAGGAATTTTCAGTTATAGCTAAGAAGAAAGAACTGCCTGAAACCCTAGAGAAGTAGCAATATCACAGTAAAAGGACTTATGTTTTTACTCAGTGTATGTTCCCACAGCTTCCTTACTCTTGTCCTCAAAATCTGCAAGATTATCATTCCTATCTGTGTAAATTTATAAAACGAGCCATACGGGGTCAGATTAAAGGCATTACCATTCTGTTCACACAGTGGCCAGCCGGTTGCCTATGGCCAACCTGTTCCCCATACCTGAACATAAATGCAAAAGCATCCTTGAACTAGGGATGGAAAGAATATTTGTAATTGTTTGCCCCCGGGTTGAAAAACAGGTTATCTCACTTTTAGGAAGCTGCTTCAGGAAGAAAGACCAATCAATAAGAAGTCGCTCAATTTTATCCCGGTATTTGATGTGCAATTGTATAGTTGTTTGGACACTGAACTATGGCCCTGGAGACCAGGGTTCCAATCCGTGCTCAGCTTAGGGAACCACTGGGTGACCTTCAGCAAGGCACATTGTCTCAGCCTCCAAGGAAGGTAAAGGCAAATCCTCCTGAACCAATCTTGCCAAGAAAATCTCATGCAAGGTTTGCCTTAGGGTCACCATAAACTGGAAATGATAAGAATGCACACAACAACCACACAACAACATTTGACATCCTTAAGTGTTGTTCAGAAATTATTCTGTAGAGATAAATACATCCCCCTGCTCCCAAATCTATTTTGTATGTAGAAAAAGGGGTTTCCTGCATAGAAAAGACTGTAAGGGAAACCAGTTTTTTTCTGTACAAAAGTGTTTTTCTCTCTCTCTCTCTGAAGAATAAATTATGTGCAACACTTTGGGACACTCAAATATGATGAGAATACTGTGGGTACTGTTCTCACCACAGAGGGGAAAAGACTACTTTAATTTTTCATCCTCACATAGAAGAACAAAATAGTCGAGGATTTACATTCCTACTTCCCATGGTCTTACTCAGCAAGTGATATTGTCTCTTAAACTGGGGTTATGTTATCATGACTAGTAGTTCCATGAATTTGTCTAATTCCAAAATTTAATCTCATCTGGCAACTAATTTCAAAGTTTAACTATGTGCTGTATGAGGAAGTCCTTCACACAAATAGCACATCCACCCCAGTTCCTCCTCCACAAGGCTACTTCATGTGCCCAGCTACAGGCAAGTTATCACCAAACCCTCCAGATATCTATGACTGTAACTCCCGTCATCCTTAGCCAGCATAGTCAGTAGTGGTGGATGATGGAAGATGCAGCCCAAAAACATTTGGAGATGTGCATGTTGTCCATGCCTGTTCTGTACCTACTCAAAACAAAATACTATCATGTGTTCTGTTGCACGCAACCATCTCAGCAGCAGTCATCTGGTTCCCTATTAATTTATTTAGCCTCTTCTTTCCCCCTGCTTCTCTCCAGGAATTAGCACAGCACTTATCACCATGATATCTGAAATCTAAAATGACAGTAAAATGGTCAATTTGGCAAGTATGTTTCATTCATAAAAATAAAAAGTATTAAAGTAGGTCAAATGACAACAGATTGGGCCCACTTCCAAGGATAATCATATCAGGGTTTATATTTAGATCTTTATAACAGAGGTGCTTGCAAATGTTAATTGCTAGGCCAGATATCGCCTGTGTTCCAGCTTATGTGAGCAAATGATGCTTACCTAGTAGAGCTGTCTTATGCCAGATGCTTAGCTTTAGAGCCCTAAGTGGCTTGGGACCTAAGTATGTGCAGGAATGTTTCTCCCTATAGCTGCTTACCTATGATTTTAAGATAATCAAGAGAGGCTCTTTCCTGGTCATCTCAGATATATGATATCTCAATCAGAGAGAGAGCCTTCTCAGTTGTAGCATTTCAACAGGGGAATACTCTCCCCTTAGGGATTTGGCAAACGTTGACACCCCCACTGTTTCAATGTCCAACTCAAGATGTTTTATGCTTGGCTGAGGCATTTCAATTGGTGAATTTGATCAATTTTGTTGGGTTTTGCTGCCTTTTAAAGTATTAGTTTCAATGAAAAGTTTTGGAGTTGTTACTATTTTCATTATACTTCCTTCTTTTAACTATGTCTGTAAATGACACCCTAGCATAGCTGGTGATGAAAGATAGCTTTTAAGGTTATGAATAAATATAAAGTAGGCCCTCCACATTAATGAGGGTTAGATACACAGAACCCTTGCGAATGTCAAAAAATTGCAAATAACTCCCTCCCAGTGAGCACTTCCCCGTCCCTCATTCTTTCAGCTGCTGCCATCCAGTGGAAAGGCAGAAAAGTGCAGGGGGGGGAACTCCCCCCTCCAGTCTCCTGCCTATTGCCCCCATGCCCTGCCTTGTTTCTATGCTGTTGTGTGGGCAACAAGCAGGAGAGTGAAGGAGAAGGAAGGTTTCTCCCTCTGCATTCTCCTGTCTTCCTTTTTTCTGTGTGCCTGCATGGGCGATGGGCAGGGGAGTGCAAGGGAGCAAAGATCTTTCTTCCTGAACCCTCCTGCTGGCCGCTGCTAGTGCAATCACACAAGTGATGGGCGGGGGAGTACAGGAGAGATAAGATCTTCCTCTCTGCACCCTGTTACCCTGTGAATTGGGGGTCCTGGGAGGGGCACGTAAACAACAAACCAAACCAAGCAAAGATGGGGAAATTAGCTGGAGCACTCTCTTGGCTAACGAGAGGCAGGGTAACGCAGCAGGATCTTTTACCCTATGTCTACAGCGTCAGGTCAGTAAGGAGGCAAATGGTTCAAACAGCAATTAAGATTTATTAAACAGTTATTAAAGAAAAGCACAAACACACTCCTAACTATCAAAGGAAAATAGAGTTTCAAGGGGAATGGGTGATACGCCACCTGTCCTGTAGTCCTGGAGAAGCCAATTGTAGAAGAGGAAACCCGGCGTGGCGGCCGAGAGGAATCTGCTGAACCGAGCGGCAGCAAGGCAGAATGAAGTCCAAGTGATCTAGCAAGAGTTCCGAAGAGCTCTCAGAGCGGGGGATTTTTATTGGGGAAAGAACAACTGCAGGCTAGTCTGGTCTTGGGTGAAAACAATAAGTTTTGGGTTGGAGACAAAGCCTCGGAAAGGTTAGAATTTGCATGATTGAGTTAAAGTCCGAATTGACAATGGTATGGCCAGTATGTAGATGCACCTAGCTTGCCAGGGTGCCCTCTCAGGGCAGAGGATCTCTTTGTGGTAGCGTGCATTTGTAATGAAGGTGTTTGTTTCGGGAGGTCCCCTAAAGCAGATCTGGCAATATCTGGCTTGGTTTGGTGGGAGCAGCAAGTAGTAGTCATGTCTAGCTTTGCGCTTGTCCGGTGGGCCTCACAAACACTTGGCTGGTGGCAGAGCAGGGCCGAATTGTAATATCAAAATGATATCTCTGGTTTACCAAAGGCCAGGCCAGGACACGGTGGTAACAACCCTCTTGCCTTCTGCTGCCAGCACAATCATATGGGTGATGACCAGGGAAGTGCAGTGGAGGGAAGATCTATTCCCCTCCCTATGCTTGGCCAAAAGGCCAGGGAATGGGAGGGGGAGAATAGGGGAAGGCAAGTGGGCAGCTTGCGAATAATCAAATTCGCAAAAGTGAAACCAGTGAATGTGGGGGGAGGATTGTTACATGTGTAACAGTTATGGTTCCCTACTCTATCTCTAGACTGAGGGACTGAGGGTCCTTGCCACTTGCCAACTAATTCTGGGTCCCAGCTGGGATCACCTGTATCAATTTATGATAATAGTTAAATCAGACAGGTCAGATTAACATCAGCACTCCGCTTAAATATTCTCAAGTTATGACGTTCCAGAATATTTACATGGAAATGAACAGACCCTTTTGGTACTCTTTTATTATCAGTACTGATTGATATATCCATACATTAAAATTGTCTTCAGGGAGAATCACAGACATAACATTGCCTGGGTACTTCAGCTTAGGTATGTTCCATAGCATTATATGTAAGGCATTATTACTGAGTCATATAGCCATCATGTTCATCTAGACTTTCATCTTAATACTCAATTGTCCATGACAGAATACCATCTCATCTGTTACTTTTAAGGATTAATCTTAAGCAAATCTTGAGCAAATCTTTTTAATCACATGAAAGCGTGTATATCTCCTAGCCTTACTGTAACCAGCATTTTAGGGTGGCATGTCAGGCTTTCAGGTTCTCATGAACAAGCATGTCCGGAAGGCTAGGTAGTTGCCTTCTCTTCCCATGTTGGAAGCACGCCTAAATAGCCTAATTATACATCTGCAACTTAGCTCTTTTATTCTGCCTTAACATCCATGCAGGACATTATTTATCCAATCAGAGGTTTAGCTCTTTTTGCTGCTGCTGCTGCTGCTGTTGTTGTTGTTGGTGTGTGTGTGTGTGTGTGTTCGATACAGTAGAGTCTCACTTTTAGAATACACCTTACTACCTGTCATCAGGTGCTCTAATGTACTAACTCACAGGGTGACCTGAAGTCATTCTTTGTGGGTTTAGTTTACATTCTTTAAAGGAACATTCTTCCCAGACTAGAAATCTAAAACAAGCATTTCCCTTCTTTTTTTAACAAGGCAGAAAATGGGTGGACACTGTCATCAACCTGTGGCTCTATCCTACCAGCTGTAGGATTTGCCAGTTTATATGCCCTTATTTAATAATATAATAAACATTTCAATAGTATATCCACAGGCTAAGGAGTTGCCAACTAAACTTCATCTGGCCTGTAACACCTGTGTTCAGATTTTGATAGGGATGTCTATGCCACTTTGGAAGAGGTGCAATGATAGCTGCGTGCATCTGCACACATCCATTGAAGAGGATAATGAATTTGATTGAAAGAACTACATGCTGCTTATATAGTGAAGATGAGAGATGGAAAGAATATTCCAAAAGGTTAAAAAAAATGGTCAAAAATGGGTTTCTAAGGTTTCAGGAAACCCTAATGAGGAGAATCCTAAACGGATGAGAATCTTCACAGTTTGGAAGTTGCTCCTTGTGAAAATGCATGTGTTGTTTGTTTTTTCCACAAAATAAATTTTCTGCATGAAAAATAACATTTCAGAGCAAAAACAACAACAACAACAACAACAACCTCAAGCTATATGCAGAGAAAACAGCATTTTCAATGTAGAAAGTGCTGTCTTCCATGAAAGAAACCTATTTTCTGTGAAGGAAACCTGTGTAGAAAATGCTGTTTTCTGTGTGAAAGATCACGTGCAAGTCTTTGCACAGAATACATCCTGAAATGTGAATAGTTTTCAAAAAAAACCTTTTCACAATAAAGAGAAAAATGGTAAAATCAATGGAAAAAAAGTGAAAAGTAAAATTTATAAAGATTTACATTCCTAGTGATGTTGTTTCTGGAGTGGTGAAAAGAAAGGTACCCATGTTAGATGCATGCACACTGAACACGTGATGGGGCAAGCAGAATTGTTCCTAGCAAACTATTGACCCCTCTCTGCTACATTTGACATCACCTGAAAAGCTTGTGGGCCCTGCAAGAATGACTAGGGCTAAAACCTTTCAGATATTATCTGCAAAGACTAGAGTTCAAGCATGTACACTTTTCATTAGCCTTCTTCTGATCATCATAAGCCACGTAATGATCTTTGCATACAAGAAGAATGGAGGTGAATGTACCACTTCTTTCCACATTCATCTCTGCTCTATTGCCTTCCATGTGTAAATCTTCCAACTCTGGTTCTAAACTACTTGGAGTAAAATTAGTTTCTCCAAGCTCTGGTTCTAAATCATATGGAGTTCAATAGGCAGAACCACTCAGTGTGATTTAGAACCAGATCTCACCTTTAATCTAAGTGATTTAGAATCAGAATGGGAAAAGTTCCTTTTTTAGATTACAGCTCCCAAAATCCCCTAGGCAGTATGACCACAGTAATTTTTCCAAGCTCTGAAAAAAACAGTAAAAGCTACAGCATATTAATTATATTTCAGGGATGGAAGGACAAAAGTTGAGTTGAGTTTACAATTAAATGTTTGCCGGGAGTTTACAATTAGCACTTCTCAACTGACATTCTTAGCTACTATAATGTAGTGGGCTTTATTTTTCTTTTCCCAATGATCCTGGGAGAGCACACATAAGGAAAATATATTTCAGAACAGATCAGTCACAAATGTTTTCAGTTTCTTTGACTTTCAGAGTGGCTGAAACTGAGTATAACATGTAGTCCTAGTCTTGTGTTTTTGCACTAAATATTTCCTGGCTTCATTTCTCTTCAAAGTACATGGAGACATAGCTAAAATAAAAGAGGTGAGGTTGTTTGTTGCTATTTCCAGACTATTTTAAACTGTCTTATGAGGGCAAATGAAGTCTGATGAGTGAGAACAAGACTTCGCATCATTATCAAGGTAAACAAAATAACACCACATTATCCAATTTTCCCCCCTTTAAATTAACATGTTGAAATAGACTTGCAACAATTGAAAAGCCAGGATATTCCCTATTCGCCTTAAAAGTTCCCTGCCTTTTTTTATTTCAACCTAACAAGGACTGTATACATCTTGGAACATTTTCAAATTACAATGCTCACCTCCACTTTGCATACTTAAAAGGATGCAGAAAGCAGACAGAGAGCCACATTGCTAATTGTACACCTCCCCCATTTATTACCATGCGGTTAATAAGATTTGCAGAAAGCATTAAAGAGCAGTCAAGCCCTATCAGTGAATATGCAATTTAAAGGCCCCAGCAGGGAGATGCAAGCCCAGTGAAGAGGAAACATCAACAATTCAGAAGCATGAAGGAAAGAAGCGGGAAAGAAGCAGAGACAGAAAATACAAGATGATGCCTTATGTTACATAACAGTTGGGTGTGTCTGTCCCATCAGCAAGGCCAGGGTTTGCATTTTCTCTGAATGAGGAAGGCAGTTGCTCATATTTTCAAAGCCCAAGAAGTACATAGTCCTAATTACATCAAATTCTATTATTCCAAGAGACCCTACTCCTTTTCCAGAACCAGGTCAAGAAATTTGTTCAGAGCTTGGAAAAGTTACTTCCTTATAGTACAATTCCCATTATTCCTCCAGTCAGCATAGCTATGTGGCACATGCAGCTCCGTCCTCCAGCAGAGGGGATAAGCCAGACAATTCAAAAGAAGCAAAAGGTGGCAGCCCCTACTATCCCCCACCCCATTACTTACCACCTAAGGCAGCCACCTCACTCTGCCTAATGATAGGGGCAGCCCCATACTTCTTCCTGTGCTCTGACACAGGCCTGCAGGCACTTCAGTTAACTAGCTGAACTCATTTCAAAGGCCATTTTGATTTTTTTTAAAAAAAATACAGAAACACCTTGATGTACTTTGTTGTTTTGTTGCTATTTGCTGTAAAGTTTGACTTACAGCAACCCTATGAATTTTTTTAAAAAAAACCCTCCAAGACGACATCAACAGCCCTGCTTAGGCCTTACAAACTCAGGGCCATGGCTTCTTTGATTGAATCAATCTATCTATAATTTGATCTTCCTCTTTTCCTACTGCCTTCTATTTTTCCCGGTATTAATGTCTTTCCCAATGAGTCATGTCATTTCATGATGCATTTAAAGTTCAAGAGCCTCAGTTTAGTCATGTTGGCTTCTAGAGAGAGTTCAGGCTTGATTTTCAATCTCTGTGTGTATGTACCTTCAAGTCGCCTGCTGACCACTGCTGATCCCAAGAATTTCATGGGGTTTTCTTAGGCAAGGCATACTCGGAGGTGTTTTGCAATTGCCCTTCTCTGAAATATAGTACATGGTATCCCTTGATGGTCTCCCATCCAAGTACTAACCAGGGCTGATCCATCTTAGCTTCCTAGATCAGATGGAGTATTTAGGCCCCAGATTTGCTCTAGGACTGATTTGTCTTTTTTGGGTAACTATAGTATCTACAGAACTCTCCTCTGGCAAAGCATTTCATATTAGCTAATTTTCCTTCAGTCAGCTTTCTTCACTGTTTGGCTTTCACAGCTGTACATAGACATTGGAAATACTTTGTCATGGATGATTCTGACTTTAATATCTAATAATATATCTTTGCACTTGAGGATTTTGTCTTGTTCATTCATAATTGTCTTTCCAAGTCTAGGGCCCTTACCACACCATCTTCCCAACCTGTCATGAAGACAGGAGAAGGACCACACTGTGACAATGCTTCTGCTTGACATTGTCATGGTTGTGTCCTTCTCCGTCCTTCTCCTCCAGCAGTGCAATCACAGATTAAATCATTGATGGGTTTTTACAAGTGGAGGTTTCACAGGAGTCTCTTAGTCACTGAATCCATAGATGGTCCGGCCCTGCTGCTTCAAAGTGTACACAATGTCCATGGCAGTCACAGCTTTTTCCTGTCATAGACCCAGTGTTAGAGTCCAACTCCCTGCCTCTGCCTCTCTGCCAGCAAAGAAGGGGAGGTGAAGGTACTTGCCCTAGAAAGAAAAGGAGGCAGCAGAGAGTGTTCAACACAAACAACTAATGAGCCAAGCCGAATCAAGGTCTATCCAAAAGGTCCAGGAAGCCAAAAGTCCATCCAGAGGGGTTGAGGGAGCCAGGGCACAAGGGTCGAGAGGCTTTCATAGTAATTTGCTACAAGCAAACAGCAAGCCATGCTGACAGACTTAAATAGCCACTGAAAACAGGTGTTACTTGTCATTGTCTAGCTTAATCTAGCCAATGCAGCTTCTCTCTGACCTGTCTGTTTCAGCCTTCTCCATGATTGGAGGCCGAATGGCACAGGTGACTGTAATTCCTCCAAATCACTGCTGGTTTCCTCTCCCTGTGGAGCTGGCTGGGGCAACTCTGCCTCCACTTGTCTTTCAACTGATGGGGATGTTTGCAAGCTGGTTTGGTCAATCACTGACTCCGTTCCTGGCACAATCAGTTGCTCAGAGCCATCATCTATCACACCTATGATCATATCACCATTGCAAACTTACCTGTCCTGCAGAAGCCCGGGAATTGCAATGGCTGTGTTTCCTCCCCCAGCGCAGCCTGGGAAGGCACCCAGCTGCACTGTGGAAGGAAGAGGCGTGGCCATCATGCTCCCTTCCACATGGAGCTAGCTGGTGAGGAGGAGAGTGCTCCTGTTACTCTCTCCTTCCAGCAGATCCACTGCTGGGATCCTCACCAGAGGACTCTGTGAAAAGATAGGGTGTGGAGAGGGCCTTTTCTTCTGATTTCTTGACTATAGTCTTCATTTTGACTTATCATTGAGCCAAGATATTGACAATTTTTTCCTATTTCAGCATCTTCATCATCTGCTTTTAAACTGTAAATCATCTGTGGCATACCTTATCAGGCAGTTATTCTTGACACCATGTGAAGAATGTTGGATGTGCAGATATGAGAGGATCTTTGCAGAGCCTGGTTCATGAGAAGTTAGAAATATATCAGGATTATGCACAAATGGCAAATAATTATTTCAATTTAATTTAATTTAATTTTGAAGGTCACAGTTCCATTGTCTAGTGTAACTATGCCAGTGTAAATGGCAGCAGTGAGGTGGCTGTGAGTATATTAACAATAAGGGGTGCAGAGAAAGCCATCTCTAGTGGGAAAGAAAATTGCTGTGCCAGTTCTTGAGCTGCTTGGGAACCAGCAGGACAGCTTTCTTTGAAAATAGATACAGTTTCTCTGCTGTAATGGATGCTAGGCTCATATAAATGACTAACAGCATTCTGGTCGTAAAGATTTCTACTCCCTTCTTCTAGCTTCTAAGCACTACTCATGCTAGAAAATGCAATATTTTTAAATAAATACATACATATATATATATATAAAGATTACAAATAAGAACAAGGAGGAGACTGTATAACATTTGGATTAAATGACAGATATTTAGCAAGCAGAAGCTTGCAGAAATAAAAAGGATCTTACAACCTGATTAAAGACATCCATGCTACTTGGGAAAAGTGCAACCACTGAGAAGGTACTGTGTATTGTTGCCATCCACAGTGTCTCATCTATGTGGAACGCAGGGAAAGGCTACTCATTCTGATCAGTAGGAATGTATGGACCAAAGTTTATCAGGTATTCTGGATCTTAAGTCATTTAAGGTTTTAATTTAGGTAATTACTGACACTTTCGGTTGTAGTCAGGTGGCAGCAACACAGTATATAGAGCGATGTGTTTCCAGTGGGCGTTACCTCACTAATATCAAGAGCTTGGAGAACTTATTTAGGGACTGCAACTCCCAGCTCCACCACCAACAAGACATTGAAGACTTCAAAAGTAGTGGTCCTCTGATTAAATTAAAGCATGTGTTGATGTTACTAAAACTGATGGACTGATATAATGAAGTAGACTATAGTCCGCAAAAGTTTATCTTAGAAATTTCTTATTCATAGATCATTTCTGCATTACACTGTTATAGTGTTATTATTTCACTTTCAACATCTTATGGAATCCTGGGAAATGTAGTTTAGGAAGGGGCATTTAGAATTCTCACCCAGAGAGCTCTTTGGCCTCAGTAAACTACAAACCCCAGAATTCCCAGGATGTTGAAAGTGGAGTAACAGCACTATAATAGTCTAGTCTCAAGGCTCCTCCCTAAACTGCAAACCCCAGAATTCCACAGGATGTTGAAAGTAGAATAATAGCACTACAACAGTGTAGTGCAGAATGGCCCTAGTCTCAAGGTGCTACATGACTCTTTTATATGTTTTTATGCTGAAACAGACTAATAATGCCATGTCTTTGGAAACTAATATAATGAAAAATGACTTCAAGAATTTTTCTGTGTTGACAGTAATGACAATTATTTTTTGAAAATAAATAATGAATTACTTTTTAAAAAAAATAACTTTCCAAGCTCTCTTTTCCCCTGCATTGTTCCACTGTCACCTCCACTGAGTTTGTCATACTTCCATAGTCTCAGATATTTGTGAAAATGCCAGAGAATATATTGGATATGTTTGTTGCTTTAGGAGCAACTGATATAAATTAAATTAGATATGCATTGGTTTCAGTGGGGTGCACATTTGAATTAGCAATCAAATGTGTGTTCTTTTCTGATACAGTAACCTTAAACTTGCCCAAATATTTCTGTGTTCCTCCCACTGGTAGGTTTGTTCAAGACTTGCACAGTCAGCTGCTGATAATCCTCATTACCTAAAGAAAAGTAATTCTGATAGAATCTGATGTAAGTCAGACTGGCTGCAAGAGTGGAGACACACCATCCACACTGGCTGTCACAGCCGCTGCATTGCCTTGCCATCCCTACTAAAATGGCAAAAGGAAATAAAATACCATTGGCCAAGGAAGCAAAATAAAATGTAAGTTTCTCTGACACAGTCTTCACTTTCTGTTGTATTTCTACCTTTATTCTAGTCATCCAAAACATTAGCTGTGTGGATATACTTTCACAATATGCATAGCAGTAAAATATGATGAAAATCATTCTTTCTAGCTGTGATTTTCTTCTGTATCTGAATTGCTTCCCTTTACCCTCCCAATACTTTGTAGGGTGACAGCAGGAGTTGTCATGGCAACATAACACAAAGCCATCTTCTTTTGTGGTAAGAAATACTGAATAGCTAAAAGATTTTTTTTAGCGGAGGGGGGGATACCTGAGAATTTAGCTAAAAATAGGAAAACATAAGAATGGAACCATCAAGGAAAACCATCTCGGGGCTTCATAGCTTCTAGTCCTTTTCCTAAAGCCTTGTGAGATGTCTAAATATAATTTGTTTCTTTTGATTCTGCAAAAGAATCGGAGGAAAGGAGGGGAGAGTTGCTTTATTTCCAGCTGTGGAGAAAGAGGGGACACAGTATCCGTCATATTTCATGCACTGTGCTAATTACCTGCCCACTTTCAGAATCATAAAATAAATACTGTTCTCTTTTAGAACTTAGATAGCGTCCTTCCTCCTTGTCTTAAAAATGGATAGAGAGTACACCTTCTTCATTACTACACAATAAATCAGAGTAATCTGCACTTTGATGCCTTGTCTGATTTTACAACTTGAAACAAATTAGACCTGTTATAATGATCCCTTTGATGGCCAGTAGGGTTGCATTAATTATGATCAGTGCTTCCAGCATTAGCAACATAGGAATTCAATGCACAGTTCCACCAGAGGCATGGCAAAACAACTGGGAGCTGATTTTGTAAGACATCTCATTTTGGCATGCTGAATATCTGAATGCATCCTCATGTGTTCTAACCCTGATTTTATAGTCACATTGTGGCAAACACAACTTTTGTAGGTTCATCAGTGATGTGCTATATGGACACATTTGCTTAAAGTGCAGCAAGGAGCCACAGTCAATCCTAGCTTCTCATCACATGTGCTTATACGATATTATAGCCAGAAACACTTTTTTCCCTGCTTTCTGCCAATGTCAAAGTAATATGGGTATATATAGACAAACATCTGAAATGTCAGTTTTGTAAATGTCAGTTTGTGCCATATAAAGTTTTGTTTTGTTAATCTGTTGCAAAAACAAGCAAGAGAAGTTATGTAGCACCTAAAAGACTCACACATTTATTATGGCATAAATGTTCATGAAGTGAGTTCTAGTTCCCCAAATTCATACCATAATAAATTTGTTAGCCTTTACAATCCGGAAGAGAAGATTTAGCTTGGTCTTAATGTCATCCATTGGAGCTATCCATCCTGAGTACAAGGGGAAAGCCAGATTATTTAGATTTTGCATCTGTTACCTAATGCTATCGCTGGACCTCCCAGGCTGCACTGAGGAGAGGACATGCGACCGGCCCAGCTCCCGAGGCACTGCACGCCAGGTAAGTGTGCGCGGGGCCCCGCAGTGAGGCGCAACCACACACCATTTTCAGCTTTGATCTGAAAATGAAAAGGTGCATGCACGGTCCGCGTCAGGCCCTTGAGTGTTGCGTAAATGTGAGTGTGTCATGCAGACCACTCCTCACATTTACGTGACGCTCAAGGGGCCCTTTCACTTCAAAAACACTGTACGAAAAGGGCCTGAGAAGAGAGTAAGGCAACATATATTCTGCACAGACTTCTTCGTCCCCTTTTTGTAACCTCTACTGTCACCTCTGGATGCTGCCACCACCCCTATGGCTCAAAACCCCTTTTGAAACAGCCTGAAGTCCCACAGAGTTCTATGGCTCAGCAGGATTCTCTGGAATGACAAAGAGCCCCCACAGTTGCCACCAAATGTAGGTAGCAACAATAGCAATGGCAAATTTGATGGCTGCCCCCTCCCCCAGGTAGGTTCCAGGGCAAGGAATCCCTTCTAGGCACCTCCCCATCTTGAAATGAAAGATCCATCTTTTGTACTCAATATTCTATAATTGTTGGAACCCCTTCTTCATTATATATTATCCATTAATATACTTGCTTTTGAGTCTTTCACTCCATCCCCATGTTACATTAGGAGAAACAGAACATAAATCATTCCTTTACTGTTTATATGGTTTTAAAAGACTTTGGTTTAAGAATTATTTAAGAAGATCTTTTTGAAAAATCATCTTCGATCAGTCATCTTATTTGAGGCACGACAAGCTCAGATGAGCACTTACTGATTCATCTCATTTTTAAAAAATGTTTAAATACACTTTGCTGAAGCTCAATCATAATGTCACCTATTTCTCAAATGAATTATTCATCTGGCCCCATTCCTTTGGAAATGCCGAAAGGATTCTGAAGACTCTTGAGACTGAAATGGTTCCTTTTGCCAAAACACATACAAACTAGAGATAATCTCTAGCTTTATAAACAAAACACATTAGGTTTTATTAAATGTTTGGGGGTGTGAGCAACATACATGAGTGTCAAACCTCCAACTGTCCTGATTTGGCAGGGATGGTCCTGATTAAACCTCTACCATCCCACTTTTTCAGCTGCTTTTAAAGTGTCCCAGTTTTTTCCTTGTCTCCTCCCACTTTCCCTCTTTGTCTTTGGTTCACTCCAATTACTGCAAATTGAGATCAAAGTGCAAATGTGTTTGCACTCGATGAAGTCAGTGGGGGGATAGGAGAAGAGCAGGTAGAGCCTTGTCCTTCCCTGTAGACTCAGGAAAAACTCCAGCACCACCCCCACCCCCCAGCTTGTGTGTTTCTCGTCATTAGAAACTTTTGCCATCTTGACCACTGGTGCTTGGCCACATATACCCAAGTTTTCATGTATGAAATGTTGGAGGGTAAGGAAAGAAATGTCTATGTTTCCTTGTGAAATGAGCTTTGCAATGGAGGCAGACTATATCCAGGAGGACCTTCTCTGAAATAACGATTAAGATGAACCATGGTCCAGCACGCATGGCTCTAAACTTAACAATTTTATTCTCACCATAACTGTATGCAGTAAGTCCAACTGACAAAGAGAGTCTCAAGGCCACTTAGCCGGTGTCATGTCACAGCAAGGGTAATATCCCAGGTCTAAATTGATGGGGGGCAGAAATGTGACAAAAATACCACCAAGAAGATATTTAGGAACATTTGGGGGCTAAAAGTAAAAAAACAAATTGATCCCGGGAATAACAAAAATAGTCCTGGGGGCTCAGATGAGGGCTGCAGGCCACACTCCATCTCTGTTCTGAGAGTTATGGTGAAAAACAATACTTTTTTTTAAAGCTCTTGTAGTGGGCTTCAGTATTTAAAAAAAAATGAAGAAGATAAGCTGTAGTAGTAACAGTAAAAAGTTTGGATGTTGCCATGTTGATGCTCCTTACAATGATGCTATGTCAAACCAATGTGAGAAAGATGAAAAAGATTATTGGTTTACAAGTGCCTGCTGGAAACCATGACAGTGCCAATGTTGTTTGATATAGGATAAGGTTGTAGGATCCAACTGTAGGATAAGTGTACTGTTGGGGGGACCTGTCAACTCATGGTTTCACTTTTACTCTGTATGAACCTCATTCTACTGTGGGGCTAGGAAAGCCTTTTGCCCTCCACATGGTGTTACCTATCAATCCCAGTATAGTGAAGGATTGTGAGAGTTGTAGGGCAAAATGTGTGTGTATGGGGGATATAAGTTCCCAGATCTGCTGCCCTTGATCTACTGCCTGTGTACAGCAAGTCAAAAACTGGGAACCTGGAAGACCAATTAGCTTTCTTCATTAAATCAAGCTTTGAATGAGCTCTATGCCCCATGAGGCCCATATGATACACACAAGACATCTAAAATTAAATGAAAACATGACTCCACTTCAGGTCAACTTCCTCTTTTTTGCAATATTTTTAAAGCATTTCTGTGACTGAAAATACTTAATAAATGCACCTACTAGGACCCTTGTTTTGCTGAGGTTCCTCTAATTGTATTTTCAGATGTAAGAATGTCTCCAATTTTATAGAAAAAAGTGCAGTCAACCTGAAGTGGAAAACTGAGAATCTGTTCTAATATAAGAAGCAGCCCTAAAAAGACAGAGGAGGAAAAACCTGATAATGTGTCTTTATATGCACACACATCCCATAAAATAAAAATAGAGTGATGGTGCTTTCTATTATCAGATGCCAAGGCACGTCTGTGAATTTGTGACAACTGAAGATAAAATTCTTCTTGAAGATGTCTGTCAGCCAGCCATATCAAAAATGACATCAGTTTCCACCACCATTTTCCACTCATGTTGCCACTACCTGAGGGAGGGCCTTTGTCAGTCCTATATTTAGCCATTAGATTGTGTGTATTGCTAATATTCAGGTAGTACTTCATCAATTTCCATCACAGCAGGCAACATGCTGAAAAAATCTGGAATGAATGTTGCTTTGTATAGAGCTGCTGTTTTTCAAAGGGGATAGAAGCTTTCCTTCCAGAGGGAATGAAAGAAAAACAGGGGATTTAGCATAATGGCTAGAGGTACTTCACACAGCTGGATAAAATGACAGTGTTCAGCAGAGGGTGTAAATGGTACACTTTCTTGCTGGGGTCAATGCATTGAAATTCATCAAGGTAATAAACAGGACCTGGACAATTGAACAGAATTTGTTTCTTGTTTAGACAAGATACAAATTATACTCAGTCACTAGTATCCACAGGCAATGTGAACAAGTAGTTGCTTCCTTTAACTTGGCAAAAAGGAACAAATGGGTGTTGACTGCGCTGATGGGTTGCTCATGTGAATATTGTGTTTCTGAGTCTCCAGTCTTGAATTCTCACATTAGCACAGATCACTGTTTCATAACTTGTGAAGGGTTCGGTTTTCAGTAGCATGGTGTTTTTCTACATTTCCAGTCAAGGGAAGGAAAGCAGGGGATTTAATGTAGCCAGCTTAAAGCAGGCAGAGAAATGCCTTTTTATTTCCTGGACTGAGCTTCCGTTGGAATGCAGATGATACGTCCATTGCTTAATTTGTAAAGCAACAATGCTGAAGCTTTAAAATGCCTAGAATTTCCATTCCCAAGCCTGTTTACATTTATGCAATAATGAAAAGAACTCTGCACATGCTTAGAATTAATCCTTTCTTTATTGTCACATATTTTGTGCCAGAATTGTAGCAATAAAAAGCATTATGTGTTTGCACCTGATTAAGTTCCAACTCACAACCCTAGGGCCAAAATCTTACATCAGAGTTGCACAGCATAAACATTTATGCAGTAGTGAAAGGAACTCTGGATGTGCTTATAAGTAATTCATTCTTTATTGCCACTTCACGTGCTCTACATCGGACTTGCAATAGTAGAAAACATTTTAAGTTTATGTCTTGTTAATCTCCAAATGAAAGCACTAGGGCTAAAATCCCATATCATGGTTGCACGGTATGGATCTCCACATAAGGAGTTACATCTGGATTGTGCTATGTGACCCTTGTGTTGAATGACAACATGGCACAACCAAATGCACAAGCAAATGTGCAAGCAAATGCATCACTAATTCCATGACTAAATGAACAGCAATACTATGGCCAATTTTAGCAGAAGCAGATGGATATGTATCAGCCAAGAATGCCATCTGCACATGCACCAGCACAGTCTGTACAACTCCAATTCTATTGTGAATTAGATATAAATGCCTCCGCCTCTCCAAAGGGGATTTTACAATAGTGTATGACACCACAGGACACCAGCAGCTGTTAGCTGCTTTGTATAATTCTTTTTTGGGAAGATGGGGTAGAAATCAAAATCAGAAAGACAGAAATCTAACCATTACATTACTTGAGACCTGCTGATATCACCACTCAGTGGTTGTACCAACAGCATGATGACAGGCCCAATCTGCCCTAGGTGCAGGTAATAAGAGAGTACATTGTCTGGCAAATATGGCTTGTGAATGCAGTGACTCCTTCATCCTGTCCCAGCTCTCAAGGTCTGTGAAAGGAAGTGCTGGGTGAGGGCAGCTGGTATACTTGGCTCTTTTGGAATAATTATACCTGGCCTCACTTCTCAGTGCAGGGAACTCCTGTTGTTATTGCCATTTTGAGACCCTCTGCTTGCCCACAGAGAGAGAGAGATGGTAGTGGTTGTAGTGAACGCTGTGCTCACAATCAGGGGTCTTTCTCAGTTTCACTTAGGCTGTGTTGGGCCTTGTGCAGTAGCATCATCCTTGCCCAGTGGGAAATTTAGGAGTTCCAGTGGCAAATCTTCGGTTCCTCCATTCTCCTCTCCCTCCTCCAATTTCTCTGCAGGAATCTAGCTCCATTATTTTGGCTCAAGAGCCAGAGGAGCCCATGTGCAACCACTTGTCTCCACTCTGGACATAAATACACTAGGTACACCACTGCCCCTGCTAATATGAGTAAGCTCCTTTTCCGTGTGGCCAGTTTTGCCTTTAGGAGAGCAGATTTTCTTATGTTAGATGCCAGATTTCTTTTCAAGATGTAAGTAAAGGTCAGCCCCTGATATTCATGCAGTCTTTCATGCCCTGGGACCAGCGGGGCAAAACAGTTTTATATTTAAAAATATGAATTTGCATTATTACTACAGAAATCTGATTTTATTGAGTAAAGCACTGGATGAAAATTTGATTTTATTGAATAAAGCAATGGATGGAAGCTCATCTGGGATCTCAAGTGTTAGCTGGATGGAGCTTTTAATGAGATATAATCAACACCTGGGACCTGCTTTGGTTATGTGTAAAATGAACTGAGGCCTTCATATTTAATACCCACAACAAAATGGATGTTCATATTCGTCACCTGCAATTGCCTACAGCAGGGGTGGGGTCCAGAGGCTGCAAGTAACCCCTTAGCCCTACTTTTGTATTCCTGAAGCCCCTGTCAATCCCCAAAGCCCCCTGAAAGATCTCAATTAACTTTTAAGCATAATTTTCAGACATTTTAACCCCAAAATTATACCAAGAGCCCCCCAAATATGTGCAAACATACAAAAAGTCCTTCCCAGCCCACAAAACCACCCTAGAAGCCCTCATCTCCTCAAACACCTTTGCTTTTCCTTCATTTCTCTTTCAAAATAGTAACGGAAAGCAATTAAATACCACTTCTGGCTGCAATTTTGAAAGAGAAAAGGAAAGGGAAGAAGGATTTTGACATAGTGTGATGTAACCCATGGGGGGGCTGAGGTGTGGTGTAGCCCATGGGGACACTGAGGATGAAAAAATTTCCCCAGACGCTCACGCAGTTTCCCACCTCAGTCTACAGGGAAGCACACTTTTCTAAAAATACAAGATGATTCAGGTACAGTTGTGATGTTAAGGTTCCAAATACAGTGATATAAAGGCACAATCTTCAGGTTTGTTGCTCATCTGTGACCACATCTAGGGTGACACAAAGCCCGTGCACATATGCCTGTTAATTGACAAGTTCCACATGTTGTTCAGTTCCTCCCAGAAAAAAGGTGTATGGTTTGTGTGATTTTTTAGGGCTGGCTCTACCATCAGGTAAAGTGAAGATGGTTGTCTTGGGCAGCAGATGCTGCAGGCTGGGGAATAATAGCTAGTTGTTAGTTCTACATACCTTGTACAGACAATTTATATGTCACACTTTCTGTTCTGAGTTTCCTAAGATACTCTCAAGAGCAGTTTGATGTGATGCTGGAAAGTGAGCTACACCTGTCCAGCAGAGAATTCCAAGTACTCCACAAACTACAAATCCCAGGACACTATAGGATGAAACCATGACAATTAATTAATATGGGATCACACTGCTAAAGCTGTGCAGTGCAGATAACATTAATCAGCAGAGATGCTGCACCATGCTGGACATTAAGAAAACAAAAATAATGACTACTGATGATATATATAACTTCAATGAGAGCATTGCAGTAGTTACAAATTTTCCATACCATGGCCCAGTTATTAAACAAAATGGAGACTGCAAATGAGAAATTAGAAGAAGACTGGGACTTGGAAGAGCAGTGTTGAAGGAACTAGACAATATCCTCAACTCTAGAGATA